>CM041781.1:233059999-233101961 GCA_023374045.1 Limonium bicolor | reverse complement strand
TCGTGCATTGAGGGAATCATTGCTCTGAGTGCTTATAAATGTTGAATTCTTGGGTGAAAATTTTGCATAAATTTTGAAGTGAAGCCAGGTGACCACCTCAAGAATCTTTCTGCTTTAGGTTGTGTGTATATATAGTTTTATTCAAATGAATCTGTTTTCCCAAAATTGGTGGATTAAGTTGATTGGGGAAACTGAATTAGTTTATCTTGGGATTTTGGAAATGATATGAAAGTTTGGAATGAAAGGATAAGGCAAGGTACTCCGCTGATAAAAAATTTTCCTAACAAAAGCAGGCCTTGTCTATCCGGTTATTAAGTCCTAGGGGTGCCTTAACACCTATCTACCTAAGGTCTCGTGATCTGGGATAGTTGGCCCAACACCGTTACAAGGATAGAGAGAAAAGTCTGGGTTACGAAAAAACTCTGCAATTCGCAATTATTCAATTGTGTTGTATATATTTCTTGAAGAAGAATGTTTTTGCATACGAAAAGAGTTAATTGCAGTTTAATTTTTGTTTTTGATCATGAGTATGTGGTGTTGAAAGGTATCGCGGAATAAGGCGTTATTTCACACCCCTTGTCATCCAAAGGTTAAAGGAAAGAAATGGTGGAAGATCCCAAGTTAATCTACATTCAGATTTTGTAGTCTAACTTATCCCTGCTTTAAAAAATTTCTTTTCACTGTTTGCGAAAACCTACAACCAGGAGCAGAACTATTCTTTTGATTGTCACTTTGCTTGCTCTGTTTTGCATCTGTTTAATCCTGAGGTTTGATACTACGGCCTTAGAGATATATTTATTCTCTATTTGCTTGAGGACAAGCAAAAGTTAAGTGTGAGGAAGTTTGATAAGCGAGAAGTACATCTACTTTTAGGGCTTTAATTCTTCCTATTTTTATAGCAATTTGTGTCGTATTTCTCACTTATCATATGATTTTCCTAGATTTATATTTTGATATGAATTGATATATTTATGTGTTAAATGTAGGAAAAAGCCATGTAAATGGATAGATAATCTCATGAGCTTTCCAACGCAGCAAACGGCGATTAAAATGGACTTATAAAAGAATCGGGAGCCGGTTGAAGATTGCAGTACATCACTATATATATATATATATTATCGCATGGCAACCGCCCCTTGTACCTCTTGAAAACATGCGGACGAGACATATGGAGGCAACCGCCTCTAAATGGGCGGACAAGAGGAGAAGGAGAGGACCGCCTGATAAGTAGCGGACAAGAGGGAGGCGCAGACTCATGTGAGGCGTCCGCCTCCTTTCGAGCGGACACGACACAGAGGCGACCGCCTGCATTTGAGCGGACAACACAGAGGCGCGAGCGGACGAGACCAATTCAGTGTTTTCTTCTCCGTTCTTCCTTCTTCCTTCGCGGCGCCGCACTTCATTAATTATAGACGTCTGCGCCTACCGCAATTCACTCACGCGTGACGCCGCCTCTGTCTCCAATCAATTGCTGCTGCCCTCTGACTGCGATTTTCACGGATCGACTCACCAACTGCACCGCCTGCTCCGTTGTCTGCTTCCCATTTCTTCTGCCTATAAAAACCAACGCCCATCCTCAGTATTATTCATCCCTTCTTAAATCCAAAGCTGCACGCTCACCACTCACCACGCTCGCTCACCACAAACGACCACGACCATATCTATTCTCCCTTTTCTCTCATTTTAATTTGTTTTTCCATCACACCACATCACTGCCATTAATTAGTATTATTATTACGGACAACGTGGATACAGAGGCGGAGCTAGGATTCAGAGTCAACTTGCTAGCTGGAGTTTTCTCTACCCTTTCTCTTATTTTGTTAAAATGTTGTTATATATAATTATGTTTAATTGATAAACTAAAGCCCTCCCAGGTTTGGGATGCGAGCCTATTTTATATAATTATGTTATGTTAAGCTTTCCACTATGATTTTATCTAAAGTAATAGTTTAATTCTTGTCCTTCATGTGCTTTAATTCTCTGATCAATTATTAAAGCAATATTTGTAGTTTTTAATCAACATGCGAGAGCTGAGATAGATAACAAGACATAGGAATTAAACCTGATTAACAGCTAGAAGCCTGATCCGGCCTATAGGTTAATTAGTCTCAAATAAAGCTGTTTTTTGCGATTGGTTGTGTCCGGATTAGAGCATTAGTCTGCTGCTAGTTCTAGCAACTGGTTAGGGTTCGTTAGATTTAGTCATCAACGAATTATTTATAGTTTCTGAGTTTATTACTTGAGTGGTGAAGTTTATATTAATATAATTGATAAAATAGGTGAGCAGAACAACCCGGGATGTTTTCTTAAAATACAAAAAGAAAAAGAATTATAATTTCTATTTTTATTATTGTTTTTGTTCAGGTTAGGTTAGGTTTTCGATTATTTCTTCTCCTTAAAAAACGATAAAAATCTATTTACTAGAAGTTTCAGTAAATTTAATCCACTGTCAGTTATCCACGAGGTCCCCAAGAGTTCGACAACCCCACAATCCACTATCCCGCAAAACGATTAGGTACACTGCCTAAGTGGTAGAAGTAGTCACATATTTCTCCATCACTTGTAGCTTTGGAAGTTCCGTCTCGGTTTGGCATTTTCAGGGCATACATTGGCTCGGTGTCTGGGCTTTTGACAATTGTAGCACCGGATTTCTCTCCCTTGGCAATCCTTGCCGGGATGATCTTGGTTGCACTTGCGGCACACATAAGCGTGGCCGTCAGAGAAGTTCTTAGTGAAACCGGAGCCAGAACCTAAGGTTAGAGAATTAGCACATTTGTGCAGGAATACAAGGTATAATACTTATGCAAATACGGATTTAGATTCGAAGTTTACCCTTAGGTGGGTGTGATCTCAATGGGCTCTCGCTACCACCGGCGCAGAAGAACCTAGTTGAAGAAGCTCAACTGGTTTGCGCCTGCTCAGCATGGGCACTGCTCTCACTTGGGAAGTTCTTTAGGTTTGATTGAAGAACTTTCCCTTATTCTTTTTCCAGCTTTTCCCTTGGTTCTGCTCCTTAGAACTGGTGTTCTTACTGTTTGCCTTGCGCTTTAGCGCGGTTTCTTCATCCCGTAGTTGGCAAGTGATCTCAACGCGAGAAGCCGCGTGATAACATTCCTGAAGTTTCAGGTATTAGCCGGGATTCTCACTTAAAAGAGATAGAGGTAAAGATTTAAGAATTTAAGGAATTGAAATGGTACTAAGGGTTAACTGATATTTACCTGAAGGGAGGTAAACCTGGTATAGCCCATACCATACCGAAGGCGATGGCTCAGACCGCCATAGAAGCGATCGACCAACACCTGGCCGGTATACCCTAGGTCGGGTAGAAGACGGAGGATAGGAGTGAAGGTTCTGTAGTACTCATCGACAGACATCTTTTCTGTCATTTTCAAGGCATCCAGCTCTAGCCTTTTCTTGGTTTTCACATGCTCCGGGTAGTATTTGGAATGGAGGAGAGAGGCAAAAGACTCCCAATTGAAGGTGGGGTCGTTGACATGCTCATGCTTGACCAGCTTCCACCAATCCATGGCTGCACCTTTCAAATAGTATGCTGCAACTCTAACTCGAACTCCAGCAGGAGCTTCGAGGGTTTCAAACGCCGTCTCCATCTCGGAGATGTAGGCTTTTAGCTTAGCCGGATCACTCTTGCCCCTAAAGCAAGGAGGGCGGAGTTCCGCTACAGCTTTTACCCAGTTGGCTTCTCTGGGTGGAGGGGGAGGGATTGGCCCCGTTTGGTTCTGTTGGTTTTGTTGCATTGCATTGATTACTTGTGGTAGCATCTGCGCTACCGTGGCGGCGACGATCTCAGCTATCGTCTGCGCGCCAGGTCCTTCAGAGGCTTCGCCTCTACCTCGGCCCCGGCCTCGTCCTAACATCTGAACATTTAGCATTTACATTAGGCTTGCGAGATATGACCTAAAGGTCTTGGGATTTAAGCAAGGTATCGTTCCTAAGAACTTTAAGGGTATCCGTTATTAACAACGGTAGTTCCTAGTTAGGTTTCCATATATCTATCTTAAGACGGTTGAAATCCTAACTCGGTAATCCCTATGCTCGGTAACTACGGACATCAGAGCGTAACTACGCTCTGATACCACTTTTTGTAACACCCCTACCGCTAATCCTATGCTTACCGTCCAATCATCCCAATAATCAAAGCTACTCGCAGTGGAAATACTACTTACTACGGCGGGTGATACAACGCCGCTAACCGCCCATACGGCTAGCTAGGCTTTACTACTTACAGTGACGGTCTGAAATACCCCGGATCTAGGAATGGCGATTAAACTCTAATATGATTATAAAAGGCCTAATGGTGCCTAAAGAGTATTGGTAAAAAGAATAAAACCAAAAGAAAAGAGAAAACGCTTGAAAAGCGAAAAACGCTAAAATGCGCGTTAAATGAGTATAAGAGATGTATGATCTCGAGAGGGTCCGAGATGGATTCCTAAGGCTTAGTTAGGCCTAATTATTATACGGGAATGATTCCCGAAGAAAACGGATCCAAATAATGGATTAAAACGCCAACGGAGTTTAAAAGCACGTTTTTCGAGAAAACCCGAAAACGTGACTTTAAGTGGTCAAACGGACCCGTAAAAATTATAGTTGATTAAATAACTATAATTAAGTATTAATGGAAGCTTAATAACCATTAAAAGTAAAGAAACGGGAAAAAATCCGAAAAACGGGCCCGGTTAGTGAATAGTGCCAAACCGGGTAAAATAATGAGCGTTTTCTGTCAGAAATCGAAAAAACGCTCCAGCTCACACCTACAGGTGGGGGCCGATTTTAATTGCTAAGTAGCCTCTCACACACAAATAAAGAAAGAAAAGAAAAGGAAAGAAAAGAAAAAGAAGAGTAAAAGTAAAAAGGGATAAGTACTCACATTAGTCTCTCTCCTCCCTCACTTTTTCTTTCTCCCCACCTTCCTCCTTCCTTTCCGATCGTACTCCCTCCTTCCCTCTGTTCTGGAACGATAATGGAGCTCCACTCCATGGCTTCTACCACTTCTCCTTCTTGCCCAAGCTTGATTTAAGCTCCAAACTCAAAAATAATCACATATTTGTGATCCTCTCATCACCCTCTATCATCCTCTCTTTTCAAAAATCGAAAATGGTGAGTTTCATTTTCATGGGTGTTGCCCATTTGAGGAGAAAAGCACATAACCTTGGAGCTTGAAGCCTCCTCTTTCACCCAAGGTAAAAATATCCAAAGAAAATGCATCTTTTGTTCACCCTCTTGTGTTGGCCGATTTTGGCAAGTTGTAATGCCTTGGTTTTCCTTGTTTGAGCTATTCTCCAAGTCTTCAAATGGTGGTTGGGAGTTTCCCCTTTGATTCTTGATCAAAACCTCATCCTAGGGTTTCAAGGTAATCACCCATTTTAGAGCTTAAGCATTCTAAATTAATGAGGTTAGGTGTTTTTACTTAAACTCATTTCTTGCCTTGTGTATTGAATGGGAGATGGGCAATTTCTTGCTTGGCCTTTGGCCGATTCTCAAGCAAGAGAAAAGAGAAGAGAAAGAAGAGGAGTGAAAAGAGTAAAGGCTTGTGAAGTTAAAATAAATAAATTTACCTTGGAGCCTAACTTAATGCTTTTGGTATTTTGGGAAGGGTTAAATTAATTAATGAACCCTAACATATAATGACATGTGATTTGTCGAGATGAGGAAGAGTTGTAGTAATGCTTGATGCACTTGTGAATTAATGCTTGATTTAAGAGCCAAGGAGCTTTGCATTAATTAGCATTGTAATGTATTTGGGGAATTGATGAGTATTGGTGAACTTGTATGTGCTGGTAGAACCCAAGATGGGTTTGGTTAGTTTTAGGTTGAATAATGTGATGAGAAGAGTTTTGGACAATGCTTGAGAAGTAGCCAAGCTATGGCAAAATTTGTGTAGAAATCTAAGTGAATTAAGTGTTGGTTTAGGTGGTGAATAGCCTAGGAGTGGCTAGGTATGTATGAAGAGTGATTGGAGTTAGTAAACCACTTTGGGGATGCTTGTGATAAGATAGAAGATTGGTGCAAAATCTGTAGCAAAGAGATTGTTTAAATGCTTGAGGAGTTTTTAGAAACCAAAGAAGATTTTAGGCTTTAAGATGAGTCTAGGAACTTGGTATGAGGTGTGCATTATCTGGAAGTTTTGGAATGGTTAAATGAAGAGAGAGCAATGATGCAAGTATCAAGAGGGTAGAAAATGCACAAGTGTGCATTAGTGCAAAAGGAGAATGCAAATTTGTGATTTTGGGCAAGAATTTGAGTAAGGGTTTAACCCATGATTTGAAGAGTTTTAGAGCATGTTTTAAGGTGATTAAATGTGGTAAACTTGTGGAAAGATTAAGGGTGGTTTAAGGATTGATTTGGGAGTTGAAAGAACAAATTAAGAGAAAAATCTGTAGTGGACCGACCCAGGGTCCGACCCAGTTCTGGGTCGGTCCGGACCATGTTAAGCCAGCCAGAAAGCTTCGGCAATGGACCGACCCAGAGAGTTTGGGTCGGTCGGCTTAGCTTTGGGTCGGTCGGGCAAAATTTAACGAAGGAAAAAGTTCGGCAATGGACCGACCCATAAGGATGGGTCGGTCGTGGGTCGGTCTAAGGTTGTTTTCTGAACCAGAAAGTTACTGGGACGGACCGACCCAGGGGTTGGGTCGGTCGGTGGGTCGGTCGACCCTTAACAAAAAAAAAAAAAAAAAAAAAAGAAGAAATTTTAATTTCTAAGAATGTTAATTGGTATTAAGGTATGCCATTAATAGGGTAGTGATGATTGAGACCCTAAGAACTTAAGTAAGTTATAATGGTGATTGAGTGGTAAGAAGTTGTAATACAAATGTAAGTTATAAAACTATCGAACGGGGTTAATCATGGGCGCATTAGTCGTTAAATAATTATGTTACCCCGATATTGATAAAGATAGTTATGATGTTACCAGTTGTACAAAGATTTCCAAGGAACGTGATGCACATAGAGTGCATCTTCGGTGAAAGGTATGATTTTCTCATGCCCCGTATGCTAACCGAGTTACTCTGATTTGTGTTTTGTGCCGGCTTAATCAAGATTAAAGCATGAAAATAATCCCTTGTTTGATTATGCATGCATTGTTGATGTGAATGAGCTAACATACTTGTATGCCGGTGTGGTCTAACTGAGTGCATAGACCGACTCTTAGTGAGTATTGATTGACTAGAACCCGTTGAACGGGTAGTCACGTAACCAATGGTATTATGCAAACACACACAAGCTATCGATTAAAGTATAACGATGACACAAACATATGAACTCCCTAAAATGCGAGGAGATGTACGGGTGAGTATATACCCGATAACGGTTAGAGAACCTTATTGAAACAATCCACGAAATAAATGTGAGTGGAGAGATAAATGACCTCCATCGAGAGGATTAAGTTAGTCCAATAATGTAAACATATAAGAAAGGTAAAAGAGACCTAAGGGACTATGTGATTCCTCTTGAGATACGGTCGACCTCTTATATGAGGATTTACCGGTATAAGAAAATATCCGAATGTACAAGCATATGAATGTGAGGGTAACACTTAAACCTAAGATTACCCGAATTTAAGTAAAGTTCCCAAAGTCATTAGAAACATCGAGAATGATGCTTCTAGACTAATATACATGATATAATTATAACTCCGAGAGAGGAGTATATGGGAATGTGAGTAGTCCGAGAGTAGTCGGACCTAAGTAAAAGAGATAGGAACTAAGAGAGAGTTCCGTGAGCTAGTTGAACCTTCCCACCATGCTAGACCCAGAGTAGGGTCGAAACCGGGGAAGTAAGACTATGCTAGAGAGCCATGAGTTTTGGCTTAAGTATGTAAAGAGAGTAACAAGCGTGATGTAGGAGACCTGTAGTGTCTCGAGAATCTAAGAGCTTGAGTATGAATAACCCAAGAGTGCGGGTGAGATAATGAGTATAAATAACCCGAGAGAAAGGGGTGAGTATATGAATGTGTAACCCGAGAGAATGGGTAAGTAAGAATGAGTAGCCCAAGAGAATGGGTGTGTATACGAATAAGTAACCCGAGAGACGGGTGAGGTAGAATAAGTAAACAAGGCATAGTGAGGAACAACCTCAATGCCTAAGAGTAACCAGTTACCACTAACAACATTGTTATGTTAGTTAGGAATCGTGTTCCGTGATTGGATGTAGATTCCTTGTGTGATATACATATATTGTATTGCCATGATGCATGTTGTTTGATTAAAATGAACTCCATGTATATCCGACCCAAAGTAGTCGGCGTACCGCGGTTAGCACGCGGTATATGCGAATTTCATGCGCAGCGAAAGCTGACCCCCTAGGGGGAACGTTTTTAGTGTGCAGGTACTTGAAGCTGGCCACCGTTCGAGAGAGTAGGACGGGGACTGCTGTGAGCATGGGTAGTTAGATTGTATTACTTATGCATTTGAAAGGTGTAAGTCCGAGTATGTTATCGGCAACCGTATATTGTAGACTCGGTTTAGTAAAGAAGTGAAATGATTATGGTGTTGTATGAAGTACTCGGTTGTTCCAGTCCATCAGACCGTTACTGTTGTGAGTCAGGCCTGGTTAGCCACGAGGGTGGCTAACGGCGTTGTATCACCCTCTGTTGTATTTGAATTCCGCTGCGAGCTTAATGGTAAATTGTAACAGTTAAGAGTTAATGATGAGATTAGCAGTTGGGGTGTTACAAAAATGGTATCAGAGCGAAGTATCGCTCTGATGACTGGAAATACCGAGCTTAGGAAATACCGAGTTAGGATATAGAGACTTAGGGCTATGGGTTGAGTGGTAGCGTGAGAGATGCGCTAGATAGGAACTTCCAGTATGATCTGGATACCTACAATACCAGACCCGCCCTCCACAACCCCCGCATTAAAAGCTTGGGAAAGAACGCCAGAGAGACGGGGAAACCCAATCTGGCAGTTATTTAATATTTCAATATGAACCAGAACCTGTCATGCGGTAAGTCCCGAGAACCGGAAAGCCCGGAGACGGATCCCGCTGGAATGACAATGACCGCACATAATGGCGAGAGATCGAGAAATCCTAATCCAAGGAGATCGAAATCTGTGGCAACTTGGGGCGACATGCTTAGCAGTCGCGAGAACCCAATAGGCCGAGTAGCAGTGAGAAGCATGCACCAACCGTGCAACAAGGCGGACACATGAGAAATAACGAGAACCGGGACACATGTCTACGGACCGCCATGATATGTAATACCCCTAAGGGTATACCAATCAATTAAGAACATAGTTGAGAGTTGGTACACCCACCCTGCCACACCCGAAGAGGTTGCAATACCTAACGGGCACAGCTTAGAGAGCTACGAGCATAACTACGGGATATACCCGAATAGGACTACAAAAGTAGTACCTAAATAAGCTAAACCTCGGTAACCACAGTAAAGACGTGGGAACGAGCAACGAGGTAAAGCATAGAATTAAAGTAATTAAGGAACTCCGAGAGTGGAGGAGCACCTAAATGAATGACAGTCATGTCAAGAGGAATGAGAAGCAGCTCCAAGGAGCAGTTATCCAACTAGGGGATCAAGGAAGAGCCAACGAGGCTACCAAATATAATGTGAACAATACCGTGACCGGTATGAGTTAACCCAAAAACCGCCAGTACCGCGCACTTGCCACGGCAAGTGCAGTAATAGCGGGACCAATAAGAAGAGCTTTGACAAGCTATCAGTACTTAGCAAAGTACCAGAATGGCGAATGAAGCCAATATAGCAACTCGAACCTTAAGAATTCTGAAATGAAACCTTGAAAAGGCCTAACAGCCTAGTCACTGTATAAAGAACATACCGGCCAGCAAGAAGCTGGACTGGATAAGAATCAGCCGGCATTGAAATGCCATGAAGAGCTTATTTTTAAAACCCGAATTTTCTTTCAAACATGAATTTTCCAAAAACCCCCGAATTTTTAAACCAAACCAGAGAATCACGGTAAGTCATTATAGGACCATATAAGAGGAGTTGGCAACAGAATACTTCACTTAGGCGTGACCGACACTACAAGTGTACACAAACGAGACATGGAACAACCGCACTCCAAAGGAGCTTGCGGGCCTGACAGACCAGTTATGAGTTAGTCGGGTAAGTGGTAACGTATCAATAAGATACTCCATGTATGTATACAAGTAGAGTACGGTACACGGGAAGTAGCCCACTCCATACTACGGACGAAAGAGCCAATCCAAACCAAGACAGTTGGACACCTCGAATGATCGAAGAACACAAGAAAGCTTACCAAGAATCCAGTAAGGTCACGGACCTAAGGATAAGGCGTTAAGAAGTGCGAGAAGCACAGAGTATTAAGTACAGACATTGGAAATGTCTCAGGAAATACCTAATAACTGGGTGAATACCAGTGTAAATAATACGGCGAATGCCTAAATGAACTTATTAATGTACGATAAACGGGATAGAATTCCCACTTTATACCTCACTGAAGAGAATAATGACCTAACCCAGAAGGTATTAGAAGGTACCAAGGATCTACCCAATAATGGGAGACATTACAACCCTAAACGGGATAGTCAAGGACATAGCCGCAAGGCAAAGTCACAACTGAACATAACCATAAGTACAAGCCAAATGTAATGGCATTACTCTGTAACACCCAGGAGCAATCCGAGAAGGGTGCCGGAGTCAACAGTAGTTGAACGAAACATCGTGTTGAGAACACAAGTGTTAAGTCAAACACTCGGGTAAAACCCGAAGGGATCCCACGTAGCACGGGATACCCTAGATTGCCAGAGGGCATCAACAAATATCAAGTTGTTTTAAGGGCCTTCCATGTACGGAAGTGTGGTGAGACAACCACATCAAGAGCCCAGTAATACCTTCCAAACCATTTAATGACATATGGTAAAGGAGAAACCTATATAAACAGCCCGCATGGAGCATGACTCGAGGCAAGGTGGCTTGTAAGCCGATAAAACCAACTACAATACGTAGATCCAAACATTGTAAAACATATGCATAAAGGCATAAGAGGAACAGTGGTGAATGAACCACTACCTTAGAGTGGGGATACCACTTGTGATTATGGGGCCTATGGAGCGGCATTTGCGTGAATCCTCCAGAGAAAGGCTACCACCTAAGTATGTAATGTGAAACCGCTAGAGTGGTGTAGCAAAACTTGAGCATGTGTATATTGCCAATGAGTATACGAACTATAGTAGAGTAATCAGTTGAGTAGTGAACACTGTATGTGTACCATATGAACTGCAGAGTAAGCAGTGCGCAAGTGCGCAGAGAGATTTAAAGAGTAGTGTATGTTGTTGAGCCACAGTGTAAATGGCGTGAACACCTAGGCGGAAGCTAAAGTAGTAGCGGATGCCATGAAAATGAGAAAGACCAAGGTACGCAGTGAGCGACCATTGTGAGAGTATATTCAGATAGTGATCAGAAGTTGATGAGAAAATGTGGTAATGGAGACATGATCATTCCTATCTCATGAGAGATTTACTGTCAAGGGTTTACGCTTCTGCACTCTGTATGACTGAGTGTTTTGGTATTGCACTTGTGCGGTAATGATCAAGTGGGAGAGCCAGGAATTGAGAAATGTCAACAAGCCTGTTGAGTGAGAATCTAGAGAGATAACCGTGCGACCATTGGCTAAAGATGCACAAAGAACGTGGGCAGTAACCCACAGGGCCCAGGATCGATATGTGGAAAAATGCAGAGTAGTATGAATGAAGAACTCTGGCACAGAACCAAGAAACAAACATAATCCATGAGCCACTATTAAATGAGGAAGCACTACATGCTAAGTAGCAGCTTGACCTCAACCGACAATAAGTCGGGAAAAATATGTGAATAATCACAAAGGTATACAGTGTTAAGATTTCCAGAGAATTGGAGAGAAAATCTATAACTCATCGAATTCGCATACGGTAAGAGATACCAAGCGACGATTAAATACATTGAGAATACCAAAGAGCGAATTAAGCTCTAGTTACCAGGTCACGCAGCAGAAGCTTGTGGACCATGATTCAAGGTTAAGTATACCTATGTCATAAACCCCTTGAAGCCTTAGAGGCTAGAACCGAACCCGGTTATGAGTTAATTAACCGTACTGAAGTTTAAACGCTTCATAATACTCGAATTAATGAACCAATGTTCAGTGATAACATATGGTTGGTTACGCGGGCGTAACCCCTTTTAAGGGGGGTAGGGCGAGAAACCGCTTAGAGTATGTTTTACGTATTGGTGCGTAAACTACTATGTGCATAGCACAAAGGAAATTATTTTGATGATTGGAACTCATGTTACATAAACATGTCTACCCATTCATCGTGTAAGTATGAGTATTATGCATGAGAGATGCGAGTAATGTGTATGTAATAAATATGAAAAGAGGAGTAGAGAAACTCCTGGGGAATGAGAATCCCTATAGTATATGTCTAGTGAGATTAGACATGAGACATAATGAGTATGAATCGGCATGAAACCGATGTGTAACCTAAGAGGGAGTGAGTTCCCTAGGTGATTTATTTGTGAATGATGGAGTGAGTTCCATCCTTTGGAGTTGTTGTATGTTATGTTTTAAGTTGAGTAATAATTTGACTAATGAGGCCACAAGTATGGAATGCCTAGGCAAGTAGTGAAACAATAGAGAAAATGACTAAGTCCATGATAAGATAATCGAAACATTGTTTTATGAATATGACTAGAAAGAGTAAAAGATAGAAAACGAAAATGTTTGACTATCTGATTGTTTGAAACTGACGTGGGAGGTGGAACTTGATCTGCTAGCGATCAAGGGAAACCGAACACAAATTGGGGTGGAAGGATAGTTCAACACTGATGCTGATCACATCAGGGTTAGATGATTCCTGAAGCTCCCTATAGTGGTCACAAGTAATCACGCTAAGAAAGATACAGCTACCATAAATCTGATTTGGAGTTGTGTGATGTTTTAAAAAGAATTTTCAAACAGATTTTGGAAAAAGAATTTTCTTCAAGTATGAAGATGGAAATGAAAATTGGTTTTGAAACCGCTATCACCCGCCGATGGCTGTGGCCTTAAGTCTTGATGACCGGTAGAACGGTGGGCGTGTATTAGTTTTGAAACCATTTCACCGTACGTGCGGCGGTCCTAAGTGACCGGTTGGGGCGGTGACAGTGTGTGATTTTTCCAAAGGCAGCGGGACGGGGAGAGTACCCTGAGATGTTCCTGTGTTGAGTGAGTCAACCAGAGTGCCTGAGGATATGTATATGTGAAACGTTTTGATCAGAACCGAAGGGACCGTGGGCCAGAGAGAGTAAGTGCCCATTTGTCATGAAACGGCCGTGAACCAGAAAGAGTAAGTGTTCAACGTGACCGGTACCTGAGGGATCAGTAGTATATTACTCAATATGGATTCGAGGACTGTAGTGCCTTCTTGTCTTCGGACCGATTCCATGGAGAGAGTAAAAAGAGTATTTTTGATTGCTATACATGTTGTGATATGTGTGTGGTATGTGTAGTATGATATGAGACAGACTTGTGGAGTCTGTAAGGTTATACATGTACTATAACCTTGGCATTGAATGCCATGAGAGTAACCACCTAGATTCACCAACTTTGAGGACAAAGTTCCTAAGGGGGGTAGATTGAAATACCCCGGATCTAGGAATGGCGATTAAATTACTCTAATATGATTATAAAAGGCCTAATGGTGCCTAAAGAGTATTGGTAAAAAGAATAAAACCAAAAGAAAAGAGAAAACGCTTGAAAAGCGAAAAACGCTAAATGCGCGTTAAATGAGTATAAGAGATATATGATCTCGAGAGGGTCCGAGATGGATTCCTAAGGCTTAGTTAGGCCTAATAAGTGTACGGGAATGATTCCCGAAGAAAACGGATCCAAATAATGGATTAAAACGCTAACGGAGTTTTAAAGCACGTTTTTCGAGAAAACCCGAAAACGTGACTTTAAGTGGTCAAATGGACCCGTAAAAATTATAGTTGATTATATAACTATAATTAAGTATTAATGGAAGCTTAATAGCCATTAAAAATAAAGAAACGAGAAAAATCCGAAAAACGGGCCCGGTTAGTGAATAGTGCCAAACCGGGTAAAATAACGAGCGTTTTCTGTCAGAAAACGAAAAACGCTCCAGCTCACATATAGTGGGGGCCGGTTTTAATTGCTAAGTAGCCTCTCACACAAATAAAGAAAGAAAAGAAAAGAAAAGAAAGAAAGAAAAAGAAGAGAAAAGTAAAAGGGAAAGTACTCACATTAGTCTCTCTCCTCCCTCACTTTTTCTTTCCCCACCTTCCTCCTCCTTTCCGATCGACTCCCTCCTTCCCTCTGTTCTGGAACGATAATGGAGCTCCACTCCATGGCTTCTACCACTTCTCCTTCTTGCCCAAGCTTGATTTAAGCTCCAAACTCAAAAATAATCACATATTTGTGATCCTCTCATCACCCTCTATCATCCTCTCTTTTCAAAATCGAAAATGGTGAGTTTCATTTTCATGGGTGTTGCCCATTTGAGGAGAAAAGCACATAACCTTGGAGCTTGAAGCCTCCTCTTTCACCCAAGGTAAAAATATCCAAAGAAAATGCATCTTTTGTTCACCCTCTTGTGTTGGCCGATTTTGGCAAGTTGTAATGCCTTGGTTTTCCTTGTTGAGCTATTCTCCAAGTCTTCAAATGGTGGTTGGGAGTTTCCCCTTTGATTCTTGATCAAAACCTCATCCTAGGGTTTCAAGGTAATCACCCATTTTAGAGCTTTAAGCATTCTAAATTAATGAGGTTAGGTTTTTACTTAAACTCATTCTTGCCTTGTGTATTGAATGGGAGATGGGCAATTTCTTGGCCTTTGGCCGATTCTCAAGCAAGAGAAAAGAGAAGAGAAAGAAGAGGAGTGAAAAGAGTAAAGGCTTGTGAAGTTAAGGTAAATAAATTTACCTTGGAGCCTAACTTAATGCTTTTGGTATTTTGGGAAGGGTTAAATTAATTAATGAACCCTAACATATAATGACATGTGATTTGTCGAGATGAGGAAGAGTTGTAGTAATGCTTGATGCACTTGTGAATTAATGCTTGATTTAAGAGCCAAGGAGCTTTGCATTTAATTATGCATTGTAATGTTTTGGGGAATTGATGAGTATTGGTGAACTTGTATGTGCTGGTAGAACCCAAGATGGGTTTGGTTAGTTTTAGGTTGAATAATGTGATGAGAAGAGTTTTGGACAATGCTTGAGAAGTAGCCAAGCTATGGCAAAATTTGTGTAGAAATCTAAGTGAATTAAGTGTTGGTTTAGGTGGTGAATAGCCTAGGAGTGGCTAGGTATGTATGAAGAGTGATTGGAGTTAGAAACCACTTTGGGGATGCTTGTGATAAGATAGAAGATTGGTGCAAAATCTGTAGCAAAGAGATTGTTTAAATGCTTGAGGAGTTTTTAGAAACCAAAGAAGATTTTAGGCTTTAAGAGTGAGTCTAGGAACTTGGTATGAGGTGTGCATTATCTTGGAAGTTTTGGAATGGTTAAATGAAGAGAGAGCAATGATGCAAGTATCAAGAGAGGTTAGAAAAATGCACAAGTGTGCATTAGTGCAAAAGGAGAATGCAAATTTGTGATTTTGGGCAAGAATTTGAGTAAGGGTTTAACCCATGATTTGAAGAGTTTTAGAGCATGTTTTAAGGTGATTAAACATGTGGTAAACTTGTGGAAAGATTAAGGGTGGTTTAAGGATTGATTTGGAGTTGAAAGAACAAATTAAGAGAAAAATCTGTAGTGGACCGACCCAGGGTCCGACCCAGTTCTGGGTCGGTCGGACCATGTTAAGCCAGCCAGAAAGCTTCGGCAATGGACCGACCCAGAGAGTTTTGGGTCGGTCGGCTTAGCTTTGGGTCGGTCGGGCAAAATTTAACGAAGGAAAAAGTTTCGGCAATGGACCGACCCATAAGGATGGGTCGGTCGTGGGTCGGTCTAAGGTTGTTTCTGAACCAGAAAGTTACTGGGACGGACCGACCCAGGGGTTGGGTCGGTCGGTGGGTCGGTCGACCCTTAACAAAAAAAAAAAAAAAAAAAAAAGAAGAAATTTTAATTTCTAAGAATGTTAATTGGTATTAAGGTGTGCCATTAATAGGGTAGTGATGATTGAGACCCTAAGAACTTAAGTAAGTTATAATGGTGATTGAGTGGTAAGAAGTTGTAATACAAATGTAAGTTATAAAACTATCGAACGGGGTTAATCATGGGCGCATTAGTCGTTAAATAATTATGTTACCCCGATATTGATAAAGATAGTTATGATGTTACCAGTTGTACAAAGATTTCCAAGGAACATGTGATGGCACATTAGAGTGCATCTTCGGTGAAAGGTATGATTTTCTCATGCCCCGTATGCTAACCGAGTTACTCTGATTTGTGTGTTTGTGTGCCGGCTTAATCAAGATTAAAGCATGAAAATAATCCCTTGTTTGATTATGCATGCATTGTTGTAGGTTGAATGAGCTAACATACTTGTATGCCGGTGTGGTCTAACTGAGTGCATAGACCGACTCTTAGTGAGTATTGATTGACTAGAAACCCGTTGAACGGGTAGTCACGTAACCAATGGTATTATGCAAACACACACAAGCTATCGATTAAAGTATAACGATGACACAAACATATGAACTCCCTAAAATGCGAGGAGATGTACGGGTTGAGTATATACCCGATAACGGTTAGAGAACCTTATTGAAACAATCCACGAAATAAATGTGAGTGGAGAGATAAATGACCTCCATCGAGAGGATTGAAGTTAGTCCAATAATGTAAACATATAAGAAAGGTAAAAGAGACCTAAGGGACTATGTGATTCCCTTGAGATACGGTCGACCTCTTATATGAGGATTTTACCCGGTATAAGAAAATATCCGAATGTACAAGCATATGAATGTGAGGGTAACACTTAAACCTAAGATTACCCGAATTTAAGTAAAGTTCCCAAAGTCATTAGAAACATCGAGAATGATGCTTCTAGACTAATATACATGATATAATTATAACTCCGAGAGAGGAGTATATGGGAATGTGAGTAGTCCGAGAGTAGACGGACCTAAGTAAAAGAGATAGGAACTAAGAGAGAGTTCCGTGAGCTAGTTGAACCTTCCCACCATGCTAGACCCAGAGTAGGGTCGAAACCGGGGAAGTAAGACTATGCTAGAGAGCCATGAGTTTTGGCTCAAGTATGTAATAAGAGTAACAAGCGTGACGTAGGAGACCTGTAGTGTCTCGAGAATCTACGAGAGCTTGAGTATGAATAACCCAAGAGTGTGGGTGAGATAATGAGTATAAATAACCCGAGAGAAAGGGGTGAGTATATGTATGAGTAACCCGAGAGAATGGGTAAGCATAAGAATGAGTACCAAGAGAATGGGTGTGTAAACGAATAAGTAACCCGAGAGAACGGGTGAGGTAGTAAATAAGTAAATAAGGCATAGTGAGGAATAACCCTCAATGCCTAAGGGTAACCAGTTACCACTAACAACATTGTTATGTTAGTTAGGAATCGTGTTCCGTGATTGGATGTAGATTCCTTGTGTGATATACATATATATTGTATTGCCATGATGCATGTTGTTTGATTAAAATGAACTCCATGTATATCCGACCCAAAGTAGTCGGCGTACCGCGGTTAGCACGCGGTATATGCGAATTTCATGCGCAGCGAAAGCTGACCCCCTAGGGGGAACGTTTTTAGTGTGCAGGTACTCGAAGCTGGCCACCGTACGAGAGAGTAGGACGGGGACTGCTGTGAGCATGGGTAGTTAGATTGTAATTACTTATGCGTTTGAATATGGTGTAAGTCCGAGTATGTTATCGGCATCCGTATAATGTAGACTCGGTATAGTAAAGAAGTGAAATGATTATGGTGTTTGTATGAAGTACTCGGTTGTTCCAGTCCATCAGACCGTTTACTGTATGTGAGTCAGGCCTGGTTAGCCACGAGGGTGGCTAACGGCGTTGTTTCACCCTCTGTTGTATTTGAATTCCGCTGCGAGCTTAATGGTGAATTGTAACAGTTTAAGAGGTAATGAGAGATTAGCAGTTGGGGTGTTACACGGTCTGATGCCTAAGTGTACCGAGCTACTACATCACATTCCAAATACAAAGATAATATACTTACGTTGCTGGATTACCGAGTATTTAAAGTATTTAATTACATCCCTTTCCAATCTACCCAAAAGAATGAGTTTCTACCAACTACTCATCTATACCAATCATAATCCCTTCACAATATCCAAAAAGGGGTGTACCCCATGGTACACCGGCTAACAAAAACCAACAGCCGTGTACTACTTAGTACACCATTCATAATTCATTGTTTACAGACAAAAAGAAATCAATCTAAGTCCTCATCATCTTCACCCTTCTCGTGTACCTACGTGTAGTAAAAACATCGCCCCATGGGGCTCAGCAAAAGCTGTGCATAAATTCCGCATATACCGCGTGCTAGCTAGGGCACGCCGACTAATTAAGGTCGAATAGGAATGCGGTTCATTTATTTCATGCAAACATGATTTGCATAGAACATACAAGCATATACAATACATTACACAGTTCAAGGCAACATTGCAATAACATACACTTCACTTACCTTCACGTGTGTTAGCCAAATTATGCATTCGGGTTAATCGGTATGCTTATTACTCTTTTACTCATTACATCTTACTTCTCTTATTACTTACTTTCATTTACTTACTTACTCATTCTTACTTACTTACTCATACTCATGTTAAGTTGGTATGACCTCCGGCCCGGGGACTACACCGTCCCTCCACCGGGATTTACTTGACTCACCAATCCGGGATGCTACCCATTTAAGGGATTTGGGCCGCGGACCAGTTTAAGAGTCAGGACTTGGATCCAACCTCTTGTGTCTCCGCATCCTCACGCGTGGCCGAAACTATATCGGACTTCTATTCATTCCAATTTAATTACCAATTTAAGTTAGATTGGTTAGCTTGTTAGGAATCAGTTAGAAGTCCAATCTCAAACACATTCGGTCACAATACAATATGTCATACATACACATTCATTATCATCCATACATTTCATGAATTATACAAACTAAGATTTAAAGAAAATATTCACAACATACAACACTACATATTCACAAGTAATCAAAATAACTCCGATTGCATTTATCTTAGTTTGTGATCAATTAGCACACAACACACAAATCAGAGTAACCAAGACAGCAAACTAGGCATGAGGAATTCATACCGTTCACCATTGTACTTGTATCCGACATTCCTCAGGTGTTCACAAGTCAAATCCTATGATATACATGCAATCGAGTGATTAATCTAACTATCATTAACTTAACTCGATTACTCTTACGTTTCCTAACTCGTACTTACTACATCTTTACAATTCTTATTCTTACATATGGTTTACTTACTCTTCCTTAGCTTAAAACTTGTTTATACTCTTAATGATCTTTAAACATCCTTAATTAAGTCTTAATTATCTTATACTATCATTACCATTCACTTCCTTACCTTAACACCCATCTAATACACTTAATTTTACAGTTTTTGGTTGGTCCGGGACCTTGTCCAGGTCTTAAGTCCTGGACCAACTCATGGCCATACTCTCGGCAGGGTTTAATAGTATGGTCCGGGTCCTCATACTGAATCTGAGTCCCAGACCAGAGGCAGCTAAAACTCTCGGGCATAATTCCCACTATGGTCCGGGTCCTCTTACAAGAGGTAAGTCCGGACCATAACATTGAAGAATTCTCGGTGTGTTTTACAGGGGTGGTCCGGGTCCTTGTATGGGACTTAAGTCCCGGACCACTCCTTGTTCCAACTCTCGGCTACAATTTCCAGTATGGTCCGGGTCCTTGTCCATGGACTAAGTCCCGGGCCTGCTACAGAGTTTTGCAAATTGACATTTTTCCTTAATCTGTTACGAACCAAACTTTGTCTAATTAATCTCCCATTGTTCCTACACTTAATCCCACGTATTTTAGTACCTAATTAGCCTCCTAGACATGCTTAATCCCTTTACTAACCTATTACACCTTTTTATACTAATTCACTCCTATACTTTCTAAGTTTCTGATTTCAGCACTTACCTTATCTTCCTTTAGTTGCATTATGCTACAGATTTAAACTCTCACTTTCCTCATCTTTAGCTCCCTCTTATAATGTCATTTCTAAGGCTTACAATACACTAGCTATCTCTCCAAACCTACCAACTAAACACCTCCAATTAAAATCTGTTACAAGGACATACTTTTACCTAGTTTTCTAGTTTCTTAAGTGTTCTAATTCTAGGTAAATTTTGACATAACCTCCCCTAAATTCTTGCATTCTCACCAGATCATTTATTCACTCTTTGTTACTCAATTCACCTATTTTCAATAGGCATCAATATACAAGCTCTCATACACAATTTCCAAACACTAAACACTCCTAAAAATTCCTGCACACTACATTCAATTCCCATCCCATTTGTGACAGTTTTTAAACGTCTTTTAAGGGTTTAAAACAGTTTGGTTCTTTCCTACATTATACCTCTACTCATTACCATTGTACACTACACATTTATACCACTAAAATCTGTTACATTATACATTACTAAACTACACAAAAGATGAGTGTAATTACCTTGTTTCTTCTTCTAGTTTCCTTTTCTCCTTCTTGCTTCTTCCTTCTTCCTTCTCTCTCTTTCCACCGGTTTAAGTAACCCAAATCCTCTAACACTACAACCCATATATACACAACATTTTAATATACTAACCAACCCTTTCCAATCTTTAAAGCTTAATGTGAGTTTTAGGGTTTAGAATTTCATTACCTTGCAAGGGTGAAGGTAATGCTTGGAACAGCTCAAGAACAGTATTTCTCACCCTCCAAGAGTGCCAAAATCGGCTAGAGTACAAAGGGGCAAACAAGAGTTTAGCTTTAGATTTTGTTTTGCCCACAAGGCTAGAAAAACAATGAGGTTTCAAGAATATTTTTACCTCAAGATGACAAGGAGAAGGAGGTGGTTTTAATGGTAGTCTTGGAGCTCCAAATGCTCCACACCCATGGAGATGAATATGCTCCTTTTCGGATTTTGAAAAGAGAGAAATACTCTCCTTGATGAGAGGAAGACAATGGTGTTGTTTTTGTAATTTTTGGAGAAGGTTTGATAGGTTAACAAGAGGAGAGAAGTGAGGTTTTTGGTGAGTTTGCTACTTTCTCCATTGTTGTCCGGTTGGAGAAGGAGAAGAATAGAGAGGAGGGAGATGGGGGTTGTGTACGTGAGTGAAGAGAATGAGATAAGAGAGATGAGAGTGAGTGAGTGAGGTAGTAAAGTAATGTTTACTTTTTGCTTTTTATTGTTTTTGTCTTTTGTACATAAAGAGAGTTAAGAGAGTGTGTGTGAGAGAGGGATTGAAATCGGACCACACAGCCCACACTCACAAACTCTACTTTTTATTTTAAAAGTGGGCACATAAGTTTGAGTTATTTATATTTCTACCCCACAACTTCCCGTTTTTGACAGTTTTTACTAATTTCTCGTTTTACTGATTTTATTGGTTCTAAAGCTTCACTAATATTTATTAATGACTATTTAGTTGACCAAAATTGTTACGAGTCTAGTTGACCCGCTTAAAGTCATGTTTTCCCGGTTTCCTCGAAAAACGCGCTTTAAGGTTAGTTAGTGTTTTTAATCCATTTTAAGGATCCGTTTTCTTCGAGATTTGTTACCTCATGATTATTTATGCATAATTAAGCTTCTAAATTACTTATTAGCCTAATTAATCACTATTTTTAATTACGGGGTATTTCAGTATTAGTACTGTTGTTTGAAGTGAAGTTGATGTATTGGGATTGTTTTGATTGCTGGTAGGACCCTTGTATGGGTGTGGCTAGAATAGGAATGGATTTGGTGAGAAAGTATGTATGTGGATAAGTGAGAAATTGTGGTGAACTATGGCAAAATTTTAGTAGGAATTGTGCATTTATGGATGACTTGGTGAATGGGAGAACCAAGGTGTGTATTGGGGTTAGTAGAGATGGTTAGTGACCATGGAGTAGTAGTTGTAGTATGAGAATGCTAAGGTGTAAAATCTGTAGCAAGAGGTATTGAAATGTGTTGGAGAAACAAGGAAGAATTAGTGTGTAGGACTTAGTAAAATGAGCATTGTACTGGGTAAGACTTGGGTTGAGTATAATGCAAATGAGGCAATGAAAGAGCCATAGTATTAGTGGGAAGAAGAAAGGAAAAATCTGTAGCAATTGTTGAAGAAGAAAAACTGTAACAGTGGAGGGAAATTGACAGTGGAATGCATTATGTAACTTTTTTTTATAGAGATAGATTAGGTTAGTTTTGATTGCCTAACTAGGGTCAAAACACCCTAGATTATATGTAGGAATATTGTGGAAGAGATTGGTAAAGTTTGAAGTTGAATTGTAATAAAAAACTAGCATATATGTAAAAAATGCAACTGGTCCGGGTTTGTAAACCAGTACAGAAACCCGGACTAGGCTAAAAACGATACAGAACGTAGTACAGAAGTGGTAGTCCGAGTTTGTAAACCAGGACCTAAACCCGGACCACCTCTAAATCATACCCGAGAGAATTGCAAATGAATGGTCCGGGTTTGTAAACCAGAACCTAAACCCTGACCACCCTTAAATGTTACCCGAGATTTTTGCAAAGTGTTGGTCCGGGTTTGTAAACGTGGACAGTAACCCGAACCACACTAAATTCCTCACAGAAAGTGTTTTAAAGCTAATCTAAGGTAAGGTAATGAAGGGTAATGAGATTATAAGGTAATTAAGACATGGTTAATGATGTTTAAAGGTCATTAAGGCCATGAACAAGCTTAGGAAGTAATTTTAAGTAAGTGACGTAAGTAAATGTATTTGAGTAACAATGAGTTAGTAAGTATAAACTGAGAAACATTAGGGGAAGTAATGAGTGAGGTTAATTATGGATAATTAACCACCCAACTCTATGTATGTGATAGGATTCGAATAGTCAAACACCAAAGGGAGTCGGTGAGTCCAAAATCAACGGTGACAGGTATGATTTCTTCATGCTCTGTATCCTAACCTGGTTACCCCGATTTGTATGCTTATTTGATCACCTAAATAAGATAATGCATGAATCGGACTTGATCGCACTTACTTGTGCTTGTGTTATATTGTTCTTGATATATTGCCTTGAACATTTAGTTTGTATAATTTATGAAATGAATGGATGAAGATGAAGTGTGTATGTAGCTTGTAGTGTACTTGTGTAATGTATTGTACCTTGTATGTATGTGTATGTGAGTAATAGATTAGTGTGGCTTGGATGTGTGACTTCTACTAATTCCAAACTACCTAAATCCTAACATAAGTATTGAGTAAATTGCAATGAGTAGAAGTCCGATATAGTTTCGGCCACACGTGAGGATGAGGAGACACAAGAGGATGATCCAATTCCTGGCTCTTAAACTTTTCCACGGCCCAAACCCCTTAAATGGGTAGCATCCTGGATTAGTGAGCCAAGTAAAACCTGGTGGGGGACGGTGTAGTCCCTGCCCGGAGGTCCCGACGACTTGACTTGAGTAAGTAGTAAGTAAGTAAAGTATGTATGAGTAATGGTCTTGGCTGGTGTAAGTCATTGACCCCGAGTAAAAGAGTAATCCCCACCCGCTTAACCCGGGTGGATAAAAAGGGTAACAAGTATTGTGAATGTATTGTGTATGCGAATCTCGGTAAAGGTAAGTATGAATCGGTTGACTTGTATTGTCGTCCTTGTATGTATTGAAATGTATGTATGTATTCTTGTGTAGTATTGTATTAGTATGAATGAAAGCATGTATGTATGTATGTATTTGTAAACTGAATTGCATGTATTCGACCAAGTGGTCGGTGTACCCTCGCTAGTACGCGGGGTATGCGGAAGTCATATGCAGCGTAAGCTGAGCCCCTAGGGGCACCGTTTTTAGTGTGTAGGTACCCGAATCGGATATGATCACAGTAAGACCAGCGGTTACGCTTAGATAGCTAGAAAAGTAATGCAGTTAGCAATGAACGGTA
Source organism: Limonium bicolor (assembly GCA_023374045.1). NCBI lineage: Eukaryota > Viridiplantae > Streptophyta > Magnoliopsida > Caryophyllales > Plumbaginaceae > Limonium > Limonium bicolor. The sequence continues at coordinate 233,077,934 of CM041781.1, read as the reverse complement.
TAAGGCTTGTAGCCTTCGGTGTAGAAGTGTACCAAATGGTACACCCCTTTGTACTTAGAAGTAAGTAGATTGTGAGGAATGGGTAGTTGGTAGACTCTTAAGGAGTAAGTATGAAATTGAAAGAGGTATTGTACTTGTATAAGGATCTTAGTAAACTCAGTGTACCGTATTGTATTGAAATTATGGAGTATTGTATTGTATGGAGAAATGTAGTACTCGGTTTGTATTAGGAATGTGTATTGTAATTATGTAGTACTCGGATATTCTGGTCCATCAGACCGATGCTGTAAGTAGTAGTAAGCCTTGTTAGTCACGTGGGTGGCTAACGGCATTGTATCACCCACCGCTGTGTAAGTATGTAACCGCTGCGTGAGTATGGATGTATGAGGAGATTGGACGGTAATGACAGTATTAGCGGTAGGGGTGTTACAATCAAGGTAGATCATTTACTTTAGTTCTCCATTTCTTTTTCCAATCTTCTCCTATTCTCTTTCTCCTTCCATTTTCGGTCACGGGTAGTAATGCATTTGCTCACACTCTAAACCAATATTCAAATTGGAAATTAAGCACTAAGCAATACTCTTAGGCTTATTAATTAATCTAGAATTCAAAGAGGTGCTTAAAGCACAAGAATTAGGGCATTACCTTATAATCCTAGGATTTGTTCTTGGTCATGAATCAAGAGGTGGTTCCAACTACACTCTTAGAGCTTGAAAAAATGCCACATAAAGAGAAGAAGAGTGCCACATTAGAGGCTGAATTTGGTCATGCAAGGAAGAGAAGGAAAACTGAAATCAAGAGATTTTTGGTGTTTTCTTACCTTGGATGAAAGAGGGAACCATCTAGTTCCCAAAAATCTGATTTGCTCTTCAAATGGGATATACCCATTGAGGTCGACTTCAACCATTGGGAATTTTAAAAAGAGGAAAGTGTAGCCCTTGGTGAGAGGAGTTCAAATATGTAATTATTTTTGGATTTGGAGTTTTGATGTAGCTTGGGCATGAAGATAAAGATGAGGAAGCCATAGAAGAGAGCTCTAATTGCCCAGCCAGAGGAAGAAGAAGAGAGGAATCAGGGGGAGAAGGGAAAAAGCAACGTGAGAGAGAGAGAGGGGGGAATGAGAGTGAGAGGAGAGAGAGTTATTCTTTTTTGCTTTTGTACCTTTATCCTTTTCTTTTTCTAACTAGTTATTAGTACAGAGGGGAGGCTGATTACACCAAAAACCGGCCCCCACTATGTACATATAAGCTGGGGCGTTTTTCGTCTTTTCACAAGAAACACTCGTTTAATTCCCAGTTTGGGCACTATTCACTAAACGGGCATGTTTTCGGGATTTTTTTGTTTCTTTAATTTGAATGGTTATGAAGCTTCCATTAATATTTAGTTACATGTATATAGTTAACTATAATTCTTACGGGTCTGTTTGACCACTTAAAGTCACGTTTTCGGGTTTTCTCGAAAAACGTGCTTTAAAGCTTCATTAGTGTTTTAACCCATTATTTGGATCTGTTTTCTTTGGGAATTGTTCCCACATATTATTTAGGCATATTTAAGCCCTATTAATCCAACTAGGACCCTAACCGAGGTCTTATACCTCCTATAGTTGTGTAACGCTCATTTTTGTGTTTTACACTTTTAAGCGTTTTCTCTTTTCTTTTGGCTTTATTTTCTTCACCAATATTCTTTAGGCACTATTAGGCCCTTAAATACCATATTAGATTTATTTAATCACCATATTTAAGTTCGGGGTATTTCGAATATTAATATCACTATGAGTCAATCCACATGACTAATTAAACTCGGTATTTCCGAATAACGCTAATAATCCAGACATTTCATCCCCATATTTCAACAGTTAGTTGGTTCGGTTTTTGTTGCGTTAACCTCGTTACTCGTAGTAATTACTAACGTTCGTGTTTAACTAAATAAGTCGGTTTCATATAAAACGTCATGGTTCGTAGTATTTTCGAATGTTAGGATTTATTCCATTATATCTCATGATATTTATACGTATACAAATATACATCTATATTCATACTTACGTGTATAACCCAACTGAATTCATTTGTGTATACATGTACATATATATATATATAGTTGCATGCATACATGCAACATTAATTCATATGGTATTATCATTCCATTATTCATTATTATACATTGTATTATATAACTCATTAATATTGTAACAAGTTACATTTGAATTCAAAACCTAACAACTTTATAGTTTATAAACTATATTAATGTAATAACATTTAACCTTTAATATTATATGGTTTCCAACCATATTATATCCTCATTTTATATATATATAGCCAGTGGCGGACCCAGAATTTCAAATTAGATGTGTCAAACTTATAAACTCAGAGTTTTGAAGTTAACAATAAGCTTTTATATAATTTTATATTGAAGTTGTGATCATATTGACAATAATTACTAGTAGTATAAGATCTACAGTAAAATAAATTTTAATTATATTCTTAAAAATAGTAAAATCATTTTATTCTTAATCAAAGTTAGTAAAGTATCATTCATGAACAAACTAGAAAAATAAAGGGAAAATTATATGACCCACCCATGACGTTTGGCGCAATTACACACTCCACCCACGTGGTTTCACAAATTACTTTCCCCACCCATGTGGTTTCCCTCTTTTTACATCTAGCAACTTTCCTAATTTTTGTTCAATTCAAAAGATGCTTAAACGTTGTCCAAAATTGATGAAACTTTACATGGATGATGCTAAAGTATATATTTTGATCTTATGTCAAATCCGAAGTTTTTTAAGTTTAAATGTGACCCGTGAGACCCAATGAAACATGTGACATGTTCATTGGGTCCCACATGTCACATTTAAGCTTAAAAAACTTTCGATTTCTCACTGAACTAAAATATAACACTTTAACATCGTCTATGTAAAGTTTCATCAATTTTGGATAATGTTTAAGCATCTTTAGAATTGAACAAATATTAGAAAAGTTGCTGGATGTAAAAAGAGGGAAACCACATGAGTGAGGAAAGTAATTTGTGAAACCACGTGGGTAGAGTGTGTAATTGCGCCAAACGTCATGGGTGGGGCATGTAATTTTCCCAAAAATAAATTTAGGTTGACAAGTAGCAAATAATGTTAACCAACAAATTAAGTAATTAGCTTTAGGGCCTTTGTTGTTCTTGAGATAAAAAAAGTGGAAAGGTGGGAGTGTATAATAAATCAAGATTAGAGAAAATAAACAATATTAGGTGAGGAAAGAAAGGTATAATCATGGCTTGGTCAGTAGAGGAGTGGTATCCTTGAACCAAAGGTTTCGGGTTCAAAACCTACCTCACATATATATATATATATATATATATATATATATATATATAAGGACTAAAACAAAACTATAAAAATTAAAAGCAAAATATAAAATAAACAGATGAAGAGTGATTTACAAAGTGAAACACAACTATTATTAAGGTCATTCTTTAGCCTTGAACTCAATTGATTTTACATATATTAAATGATATTTGTAATGAAATAAACAAATTGCTTTAACCATATTTGAACTTAACTCAACACATGAGTGTCAAATCACCTAACTAAACATAATTTTTTTGCATATAAATAAATTTTAGCTTTATTTTGATCTGCATGTGTGTCAGTTGACACACTACGCTCTACATTAGGTCCACCCCTGTATATAGCTTGCGCATTATATTTATATATCTATATATATATGTTTCATGAATTATAAAACCCTTGTGTTATATGTTACATTTTTCCATCTTATGTAAGATGATTATTCTCACTAGTTGCATTATATTATACAACTTATATCAAGGTTTCTATCTTAAAGTTATGTAACACTTATATTATATGACAACAACTCCTAAGGTTTATTTAATATACACCTTAGTTTATAATTCTCATTTATTTATTACTTGTCACATTATTTCATGTGCATATTATTAACTAACAGTTCCATTTTAATCACATTAATACTATATAATTGTTATAACATTTATAACATTGTAGACTATAGTCTAAAATTCATTTCCTAATACCTATTATTTATGCGACAGCCCATAGGTTGTATAAATTATATTTTGACCCCATATTTTATACAACATTACAACTTATATTCTATACCATGTAATATGATATTTTATTTCATTATTGTTTAAACCTATAGTATTATAAAAACTATTATAATTGTCGAGAAGGCATTTTCATCAACTTCTCATACTTTTCTATTATTACTATATTGCCACATAGTTTATACAATGTTATATATATCATATATTATAACATTTTAAACTTTATAACAAATATAACTAAAAGTTATTGATATCCATAAATTTCGAACAGACCATAGGGTCTGTTCTAATTTGTTTTTCAGCCCACTAACTTCCTATATTTTTGAATTGACCCCAGTTTATATTATATACTTTGTAATGTCATTATAACTATATATTATACACTTTTCTTATTTAAAGCCCTTATATTATTCTAAAAATCACCAAACTTTACTAACATGTTATAATCTGGTATATTAACTTCTTTAACCCAAAACTTTCGGTAAGTTTCATTCCTACCCCATAAGTTTTGTAAATTCAACATTTAACTTCTAATCTTAATATAAGGTCACAAATTAACAACTTATGTCATAAATTTTTGTCAAAGTTCTTAACATGGTCAATATTGACCTATAAACTGCCGGTTTGACCATAAGTTATAGAAATTACAGTTTTGACCCATACTTTCCAGAAATTCTATTTTGAACCCCAAATTTGTAAAACTTTATAAAATTCATTTAAATAGCTTTTAAAGCCTAGTTTTCGGCTAATATTTTATTTAGCCTTCAAATTTCATTCTAATTATTGTTTGATCCAAATATGTTTACGGTAATGTTTATTTCTACTTAAAACTTACTTAAACTTAATATAACTTAAATTAAAATGGCCTAAGGTACATGGCCTTATTACAAACGTTAACATATAATAAAAACTACATATAAATGTCACAAACAACATGAATGGTTCACGGCTTTTAACTGTAACCCTTCAATATTTTCTAAAATTGCATTTTTGCCCTTTACTAATTCCTATGACATTATAGGTCATATAAATAACAAGTAAACTAACCAAAAATGTTATATAACATTCTAATACATAATTAAGTCATTTTAACCCTTACTAGCCCACGACTTGTATTTTAATGTAACAAAAATTACATAAAACATTAATATAACATAAGGTAAGATTTACTTACTTGACTTATGTTATAAAATCAACCAAACACTTCTACAGCTCTCGGCCTATTTTTAGAACAAGGTTTAGTTAGTTTTTTTTAACTTAACTCAAATATAAACTCACTTAGTATATCATTAAGGTAGCAAATCTACTTACTTTGACAAGTTTGCACTTAAGCTTTATTTCTACAATTTTGGGCATATATTTTCCAAGGTTATACAGCACCATTCGACAACATTTATGCAAGGAAAAAGACCTATATTAGTCTTGTGACATAAGGATCATTAACGAGTAATTTAAGCTCATTAAAAGCATTGTTATACCTTGATATTGTAGGCTTATGTAGGGCTGTTCACACCTGTATTTTTGAGGCATAAGAAGGTGTCAAAACACCATTCACCTAAGGAACAAAAACCGGTAATAACAAGGTAGGAAATGGCTAAAAGATCCTTATTGAAAATCCCAAAAATGAGGTCTTTTGGCTTGGATTTGGCTAGCTGTTAAAGGTATGGATAGGTCTACTGAATAAGCATGTATAGAAGAAGAAAATAAGCTATGGAAGATAAGGAATCAAACTGGAAATGAAGAGGAGAAAGATTTACAAGTTTAAAGCATGTTTTTACCTTATATGTTACTTAAGCCTTACTTCCCTTCTCTTTTGAATTTCCAGCCATAGAACACCCCTTCTTTGCAAGCCAACTCGGACTGGAGGAGTGGATTGAAATGGGATTAGGTTACATCAATGGAAAAAAGAAGAAAAGAGGAAGATAATGGTTATTTTCATGGTTTAAGACCTTACCTAGTTCAAGATGAGATGCTCTTGGAAGATGGCTGCTACTCACGTCAATGGAAGGAAAAGGGAGGGTTTTAGCTGCTTTCTACAGCTGAGAGAAGGTAAGTGAGGAAAAAAATCATTTTAGCTTTTAAGGTAAGTGATAAGTGTCCAAATGAGCATGTTTTATAGGTGTATTTCATATATTTTATTAGCACTTTTCTTGCTCATTTCTCCACTTTGGTTAGTTTTCCTCTAGTTATGTTTTATTGATTATCTCACAAATTTATTGGTTAAACATGAGGAAAACCAAGCTAGGAGCAAAGTACACGAAGAGACGAACGCGTAGGCGAAAACGGGGATCAAATCGGAGCTAAAACGAACATTTTAGAGACAAAAGACCCTTGGTCCGGACCAGTGTCCGGATCACCTGGTCCAACGAAGACTCGCCAGCGCACCCGAGAAGAAAATCGACATGTCCGGACCAGTCTGGTCTGGACGGTGGTCCGGACATGTCGATCTTGCCAGCATGCAGGGCGCAATAGCAGCGTGTGAAGAGATAAAATCCTTATCTCTTCACACGTTAACACACCGCCTTACCTCCCCTTTACCCTATATTTCTCTATAAATACACCTCCAAACCTCCATTAAATCATATCTCATTCCACCCCAAACTTATGCCATTTTCCCTCCATAAAAATACCATAAAACTCTCCAAAAATCATACATCTCATCCACATATTATCCACATAAATTCCATACAACACCTCATTCCATAAAAAATATTCCATTTCCATACCGTTGTTCTGTCCAACCTCTGCCCAAATATTAGCAGTCAAGATAGTGGAGCTGAATTAATTATCTTTCTCAGATGATTTCTTTTACTTCTCTTTCTGTCTTTTTAATTATGTTGGGCTAAGAGCATTTACTCCTGGCGAAGGTTTGGCCGTAATTTGTTTAATTATGTAATCTATATTTCTACCGGTTAAAATAAATACAGTTTGTTACGATTAAAGTTTATCTCTCACCTTTTTAATAAATTTCATGAATTTATTAAAATGCTTTTCTAAGTCTATTTTGATCAGACCGGTGATAAATAGACAGGTTAATTAAGCCGTAAATCTGGAGAAAGCTTATTATGATTTAATAAGTTAGTATTTTCAGATGCAAATATAATTCCTCGCACTTAACCGCCGTTTACATATGTTTTGCTCGAACCTGAATTAGACCGAGCATTTTCTGGTAAACGAGTTCTTATGAGTCTATGACTTTGTCCTTAGATAATAACAGGAATTTTGCCAAACTATAATAAACCGGTAGAGATAACATAATTATTCAGATTATATAAACCTGAACCCGGAGTTCCGTCTAATTTATCTTCAACTCAGTTAATCTTATCTGTTGTTTTTTTTACAAAAACAAGTCAATTATTTCCCCCCTCTTGTGACAAGCTTAGGTACTATTTTATTTCACTATAAGTCCCACGGTTTGACCCCGACCGCTTCTGTCTTACTATACTACTGCGACCGGGTTTTATTTGCAGCCCGAGGATATTTTGAGTATTAATGTAACACCCCTACAACGCTCCTATCATCTACCGAAATCGCAGCGGAAATAACCAGCACAAATAATAACTAACACTTTGGTGTTACAACGCCGTTAACCACCCACGTGGTTAACTAGGCAGAATAAATACAAGAGTATCGGTCTGATGATCAGACTCCCGAGCATAGTATCTAACATCCATATATAAACATAGCCAACCGTACCGAGTTTTTATTTACAACACACCTACAAGCCATAATATCCATCACTGTTTAACAACGGTACCAAAATGTAATGCCTCGGGTGCACAGGCGCATCCCGGGCTTAACAACCAACATATCCAAAAGTACATCAACAACCTAGGACCTAGAGCCACTCTGCCTCTTCGATCCTCATCCTGCAATAAAATATGGAGCCCCCGAGGGGGTCAGCACCTTTGCTGGTATGGCTAACGCGTAGCCCATCGACTACCGGGATACGCGCAACCAATTGTCATAATAACATGGCATTCATTTTAGAACATCCAACATATATATATATCCATAGCATAGCAAGGGAAATTGCGTAGCATCACGACATCAATACATAACACCATAAACTCGGTTCTCACAAGGAACCTCTCACCATAGTTAGTATACCATATGAGCCTAGAGATTTTTACCAATCCCATGTTAAGCTCGTTACCATCCTCGTTACCGTCCGGTTATGTAGAACGGTTAACTTATACCAAAGGTGTGTCGGATATAGTAATCCCAAGCACACCGAAATAACATACGTATGCCCTATGGCCCGACGTGAGTCAGTATCTAGCTTTGGATAAGCTAAGGGAAGGTAGAAACCAAATTGGAATACCACCTATACATACACCAAGAGAGCCGAACCGGATGATATCGACCCCCATCCATCACACGCGTGGCCGGAACAACCGGACTCCTCACTCCCCCGGTTAGCACTTGTTAGTGATCACACAACATTTTGTTAAGTCACATACAAGCAAACATTTAGGTCTTGTTAGACAACCAAGGGAAAGGAGTCATAACCTTACAACATCATAATGTATAACAACTGTAAACTCTTTTCATGCCTTAATCTTATAAGGTCGTAACACGCAGAAAAGAAAACAACACCCAAGCCGGTGTAAACCGGTAGGCAACAGACTGCAAGAAAACCATACCTTGGTCCTTGCCTTGTTTCGTTTCCACCTTGAGAGAATCCTATACACATTAGTAATGTCGGTTAATTATTTATTTAACTTCACACTTACTAAGTATTCAACATGATTGTATGACATGTTTTAATGTCTACCTCACCCTAGGTTACCTTCATTATACACCCTAGGGTTAACTACATAAGTCACATTCTTTTCTGTTTTTTTTTTTTTTTTTTTTTACAAGTTTAGGTCCGACCGACCTTGCCGACCGACCCTACCCTTGGGTCGGTCTCTAACAGAGGCATTTACCGTCTTTTCTTCCTACCCGACCGACCCAGACAGGGTCGGTCCCCTGGGTCGGTCTCTTACAGAGACAATTACCGTCTTTCTTTCCTATCCGACCGACCCAGACAGGGTCGGTCCCCTGGGTCGGTCTCTAACAGAACCATTTTCGACCTGCCATTTACACTCCGACCGACCCTGCCAGGGTCGGTCCCCCGGGTCGGTCTACTGCAGGAACTTCCTAGGAATTCTCCAAACTGTTCCAAATTTTCCTTAAGTCACCCAATGTGTTGTAACACCTTATGGCACACTAAATACTTCATATAACACCCATTCAACTAAAGTTCTAACTCATTTTTAAACTCTTCAACACTCACTCATTTCCTTGTAAAAATTCCTTAAGCCTTTACCCATTTCTTCACAAAATTCCTAACACTTACAATGTTTTCTCCTAGTTTTTCAAGTGGTGTTTCACACCTAAGATGACTACTATACCAAAAGCTTCCTCCTTATTTTAACATCATCTCCCAAGCATCATCTCTCACAACTAATTCCTTATATCCTTCTTGAAACTCTTTTCCTAGTGTACACTTCTCCTTGTTTTACCAAAGTTTGCCTAGGTATTTACCTAAGTCCCAAAGTGACTTTGGTACTCACTAAATCTCAAGATCATGCCTAAGTCCTTATTACACTCTAGAGTACTTCCTAGTTCATCAAAATTCCTTTAAAACATCATGAACTCCTTATTTATTTCCTACATTTTCTAACTCACCAAACCTTATGTAAACACTTAGAACTTCTTACTTCTTACCTAAATTTTGGCATGGATTCCCCTAGAACATTACTAAGCCTAAACACTTTGCTTTCTCCATTAAACACACAAGAACATCTAGAATCACCAAGAACACTCTCATATACAACTCCACCAAATTCACACTACATTACAATATAATGCATAATTTAAATTGCATGGCACTTAGGCCCTTAAAATGCATGGCTCTTAGGCCCTTAAGGTGCTTAAATCATAAACACTGAATTTCCACAATATATATGCCTTTAACCTACAAATACACCCAACACACACATATGCCCTTTACTAGTCTCTTGAGAACACTTACTAAGTCATTCACCATTTGCTCTTTAGGTAGTTTAAATAAGCATTTATAAGCTCATTTCTCCTAAGGCATTAAACAACATTAAGTTAGTAGATTTACCTCTTTTTCCAAAATACTTCCTCCTTGATTCCTTACAAAACCGTATGATAATTTGATTCCTTGTCAAGTTCTAGACAATATACAAACACCATAATGAGTATTCAAGCTTTGAGCTTCATCTCATTGTAACCCTAATTTTACATTGTTTCAAAAACATTAATGTAGTTGTTTTACCTTGATCTTTGAAGGGAGTTTGAATATAACAAGAGAGGACTCCACCTAGTCCTTGAAGAGTTGAAATGAAGCTAGAACAAAGTCACACAAGAGCTATATCAATGTGTATTTTCGGTCAAGGTAAAACATGGAGGAAACATGATTTTTCTTTGAGATTCCTTACCTAGAAGCAAGGGAGATCAACAATATGTCAAAATACAAGCTCAAGCTCCTTCAATGGTGGAACACCTAGGCACCGAAATGGAGCTCTTGGAGTTTTGAGAAGATAGGAATGAAGAGCTTGATGAGAGGGAGAGATTGGTGGTCTTAGAATTTGATTTGGACAAGTGAGCTAGATTTAACAAGTGGTCAAAGATGGAGTTTCCATGGTGGTAGTAGTATTACCGTGAGAGAACAAAGAAGAAGGAAGAAGAGAGGGGGGAAACCGTGTGAATGAAGGAAAAAAATGATAGAATGAAGATAGAACTTACTTTTAAGGAGATATTTGTAGTATAAAGTAAAAAGTAGTTTTACTTAGTTTGCTTTAATTACTTATTACATTAACTAGAGAGTGGTGAGTCACCACACTTATAAAAACCGGCCCCCTTTATTAGGGTGGATTTTAGTCTTTGTTTGTCAATTTAATTACTTAACATAACATATGTTATAAACTAGCTTGTAAAAGTTACTATTCACCTAAACAAGGCACTTAGAAGTGAAATTTTTGATTTCCCATTAATATAGCCACCCAAATGTGATACTATATAGTACACATGTATATTTAAGAGTAATGATGGACATTTAGCCATTCAAAACTCATTTACAAGACAATTTTTCAAAAATGTGCTTTAAGACTTCTTAAAGCACATTTTGTGTTTTAACTTGTTTTCAAGCTTGGTTTTCTTTGGTAATTGGTTTAATATGTTCATTAGTATATAAATGAGGTCTTGGTAAGTTCATTAGGTCTTACCCAAGCCTATTCCAAGCTTGGAGCACATTTTAGCTCTTATTGACTTTAAAGCACATTTGTGTTTCCTTTTGTTTAAATTTGTTTACTAAGGTTTCTAAGACTCTTTTTAGTCTTAATAAATCATGTTTTAATGTTTAACCAACATACCAAGGTTTGGGGTATTTCAATCTACCCCCCTTAAAAGAACTTTGTCCCCAAAGTTCATACTTCCCACATATCTTATATTAGAACACGGGAAACACTTATAAAAACAATACTTCCAACATCCTTACCATCATTCTTACACCACAACGGACTCAAGGTCCAAACCACACAATACCACAACGGACTCGAGGTCCAAACCACATAATACCATTCAGACACAACGGTCTGTAACATAACATAGACAATGTATACATATACATGTCGTACACAACCATAACCGAAACGGCTCTACCCCCTTAAAAGGGGTACGCCCCGTACCCTATACATATAAACACTATGAAGCAAACAATGACGGGTGCTTCGCCTTCATCTTTTCTTCCAGCTCCCAAGTGGCCTCCTCAACGTCCTGGTTAGACCAGAGGACCTTCACCAGTCTCACGGACTTATGGCGAGTGTCTCGAGTCTTAGTATCCAGAATCCGTACCGGAGTCTCCACTGATCGCATGGTCGGCTCTAAAGTTAGCCTTTCCGGCTGAAGCACATGAGACGGATGAGACATATACTTCTTCAACTGGGACACATGAAATACATCATGTACCTTGCCCAGCTCGGCGGGTAAGTCAAGTCTATAAGCTACCGGGCCGATCCGCTCCGTCACAACATAAGGACCCACATATTTCGGGCTCAACTTGCCCTTCTGGCCAAAACGAAAATACTCCCTTCATGGGGGATACTCTCAAAAATACCTGATCGCCCACGGCGAACTCCAGGTCACGTCGGCGCACATCTGCGTACGACTTCTGTCTATCCTGAGCTGCTTTCATATTAGCCCTGATCTGGCGAACTTCTGCCTGAACTTGCTCAAGATACTCTGGTCCTATAATGACCGTCTCACTCGACTCATCCCAGCATAATGGCGTGCGGCATGGTCTACCGTACAATGCCTGGAAGGGAGACATCTTGATCGATGCATGATAACTGTTGTTGTAACTAAACTCGATCAGATGTAACTTATCAATCCAGCTGGTCTGAAAGTCAAGTGCACATGCACGTAGCATATCCTCAAGTGTCTGGATGGTGCGCTCACTCTGACCATCTGTCTGTGGATGAAAAGCGGTGCTCAATTTCAGTTCAGTACCAAGTGCCTCTCGTGTAGACTTCCAATATCTGGATAGGAATCTGGTATCTCTGTCAGATACTATCGTCTTTGGTACACCATGATGTCTTACAATTCTTTATCGAATAATTCTGCCAATCTTGCCACTTTCCAGGTGTCCTTCATCGGAATGAATCGAGACACCTTGGTCAGTCGGTCTACCACAACCCAAATCATATTTAGACCTCCCCTTGTAGGCGGAAGCCCTACCACGAAGTCCATAGATATGTCATGGAACTTCCACTCCGGCACTGGCATTGGCTGCACCATACCACCAGGCCGTCGGTGCTCAAACTTGACCTTCTGACAAGTGAGACACCTCAACACATAGTCATTCACATCCTTTTTCATTCCAGCCCACCAGAAATATCTTTTCATACCTTTATACATCTTTGAAGCTCCGGGGTGAATCGATGTCGTAGAACAATGGGATTCACTCAGTATGCGCTCCTTCAGCTCAGCGCTACTCCTCGGTATACACAACCGGCCATTAAGCCTAATCAGGTCATCATCGTGGAGTCTGAAGTCATACTTCTGACCCTCGAATGTGCCATCAATAAGCTTCTGTCTAATTTCCACCATATACTGATCCGTCATCTGAGCACTCCGCACCTCTTCAACCAAGCCAGTATGAGAGACTAGCGAATGGAGAGAGTGTGCTCGGCGACTCAATGCGTCAGCTACCACGTTTGCCTTACCCTCCTTGTATTGTAAATTGATGTCATAATCATTCAAGAATTCAACCCACCTTCTTTGCCTCATGTTCAACTCCTTCTGAGTGAACAAGTACTTTAAACTCTTGTGGTCAGAATAAATCGTCACACTTACCCCATACAAATGATGTCGCCATATCTTCAGTGCGAAGACAATGGCCCCCAATTCTAAGTCGTGGGTAGGGTAGTTCTCCTCATGCTTCTTCAGCTGTCGGGAGGCGTAAGCCACGACCTTCCCGTGTTGCATCAACACACAACCCATACCCCTGCCTGATGCGTCGCAATAGACCTCAAAACCATCTGGACCGTCTAGTAATGTCAGAACCGGTGCAGATGTCAGAGCATCCTTGAGACTCGTGAAAGCTCTCTCACAGTCGACTGTCCACTCGAATGGTGCATCCTTTTTCATCAAGGAAGTCATCGGCTTCGAGACACTGGAGAAGTCCTTCACAAATCTCCTATAGTAACCTGCCAGACCGAGGAAGCTCCTGATGTCGGTAACTGTCTTCGGCCTAGGCCAGGTGCGCACTGCATCTATCTTTGCCGGATCAACAGCGATCCCGGCCTCAGAAATCACATGTCCAAGGAATGATACTTGGTTCAACCAAAATTCACACTTAGAAAATTTAGCATACAGCTGATTCTTTCTCAATGTTGCAATACATCTCTCAGGTGGCTTTCATGCTCACCTCTCGATTTCGAATACACAAGTATGTCATCGATGAAGACTACCACTGATTTGTCCAACTGATCTTGGAACAAACGGTTCATTAAGTCCATGAACTTTGCTGGTGCATTTGACAAGCCAAACGGCATAACTGTGAACTCATAATGCCCATACCTAGTTCTGAAAGCTGTCTTTTCGATATCACTGTCACGGATGGCAATCTGGTGGTATCCGGAACGTAGGTCTATCTTGGAGAACACTGATGCTCCCCTCAGCTGATCAAATAGATCGTCGATGCGTGGTAAGGGGTAACGGTTCTTCACCGTAACAGCATTCAGCTCCCGATAATCAATACATAGGCGGAGGCTACCGTCCTTCTTCTTCACGAAGAGACCGGCGCTCCCCATGGTGAACACTAGGGCGGATAAAGCCCTTGTCGAGTAGGTCTCTCAGCTGCTCCTTGAGCTCTGTCATTTCTGCTGGAGCCATACGGTAAGGTGCTTTCGCAATGGGTCCGGTGCCCGGAACTAGATCAATCTCAAACTCAACCTCTCGTGCTGGCGGCATGCCCGGCAGTTCCTTAGGAATACATCAGGAAACTCCGACACTACCGGCACATCTGGGCTAAACTCAGGGTCTCTCTCTATGTCCTGGACATAGCAGAGGTATACATCATTTCCTCGTCGCAACTCAGATACATGGCCATGGCGGTGATGATCTGTGTCGAAGGCTCCCTGGGCCTCTGGCGGTATGATATAGTAACCCAGAGGACTCCTAAGAAGCAGTCGATGCTCGGCACATAGGATTCTACCCTTGTACCGCTCCAACCAGTTCATCCCGACAATCACATCAAAACCTAGTCCGTCGAACTCTATCAAGTCGATCGGAAACTCCTCATCCCATGATTCGAACAACAGCATCTCGGTAGTAGCGGGTACATCTGATCTGCTCTTTCGACGGGAGAGTGACCACGAAGTCTGGCATCTCTTCACCGTCTAACCCCAGCCTCTTCGCAAATGATAGCGAAATGAATGTGTGTGAGGCTCCAGAGTCGAACAGGATCGATGCATCCACGCCATTCACTGGAAAGGTACCGGTGAGGATTGTGCCGCTCTTGCCGGCTTCTGCCTTATTGCAGACACTCAGTATACCTCCCGTTCCGAGTGCACAGCCTAATTCATTGGCAAACTAATAAGTATTGGGTAACAACACGGTTTATATGCTTCAAACAACTCCACTTTATTCATTAACACACTCTTTACAACATTCATTGGCTTACACTGTCGCCATGATTCACACTTACAACATCCTTAATACATACGGGTTTATCACATCACACAATTATACAAAGCTTAAAACTGTCTGAAGGTCAAATTTAAACGTCCGGGTTTCATGTGTGTGGCATTGATCACTGCCGACGGTGCGGTATTCAGTTTGATCTTCCTGATGCCATGGTATAGCATCTTGATTGCCCACCCATAATTATACATCTCCCGATTTCAGCATATCTTCTTGCGAGGTCAGCACGCTTCTGCTCGCCATACACAAACACTGCGGTATCACCAATGGACCAAGACACCACGGGTACTCCCTTACTTAGAGACTCGGGTGACTCGTCCTTGTCTTGGTGTATACCTAACCGTCCACCTTTCTGGTAGAAGTTCACAATGCATAGATCTGCTTTCACACTTGGAATTGATTCCGTTTCAACTTGCTGAGCAATTCCCACGGCGTGGTTAACGACCGCATGGAACTCCTCTGGTATACTTGATACTGTTGCTCCATCTTCAGCTCGCACCTCTTGATATGACTTGGTGTAAGGGTTCCAGTCCTTACCCATGCACATCATCTTCAATTGCATCCTTGCTCCGTTCGGGTATTCGGGTGTGTAGAACCCTCCTGGTTTTGCTCCGAGTTCGTCGCATCGTCTGATGATGTGGATTTGTGCTTTCGGTGTCAGGTATCCATTTAAGAGTATCATACCTGGCTGGATAACCTGACATTGCTCCAATGGAAAGTCGGTGATGTTGATGGCGGTTTCTTCAGGGTTTGGTGTGGGCGGGATTGGATAGCAGATATTGAAGGTTCCTAAGTTTCAAATTGCCTAACTTTAGGTGTTTTCCACTTATATTCTAACTCTTTGCTTATATGTTTATACCCTTAGACTTGCTAACACTCATGCATGAAATGCGGTAAGCAATCACTTTTTCATTTATCAGTTTAGGCGGTACCTGGTCTCGAAGAGGATCCTGGTGCCTCAGACCGGTCCACCACATTCAGGGTGGCCTTGCCGGACCCCGTAGCCTTCCCCTTCTGGGATTCAGTGTACTTCTTGTCAGAAGTCTGCTGAGTAATCGCCTTCGGGCCTTCAGTGGTCGTGGTAGTATTACCCTTCCACTGCCCTTTTGGCTTATAGTTTCTGCCGTTGGGATTCGTCCAACACTCAAACTCACGGTGCCCCATCTTCTGGCAGTGACGGCACCTCACATCATTCCCCTTGCAGTCTTTGCCGGGGTGGTCTCCATTGCACCACTTACAGTAAAAGTGGCGCTCCGGTCCAAACCCGCGCTAGCTGCTACAAAACACACACAATACTCACTCCCCATATTAACAACACACACCTCATCTAGATACACATGGTTAAGTAATTACCCTTAGGCGGTAGGAGCGTAGAGGCTTCGCCGCGTACGCATACGTGAGCTTCAGTGGCTCATCAGCTGTGGTGGTCTGGGCTTGGCCCTTGTCACCCTGGTACTGGCCCTTCTGGGGCTGAGGGTAGGGTTTCTTCTTCTTCCCTCCCCCATACCCTTGCTGATTCTGGCCCTCGTTGGTGGCCTTGCGCTTGTGCGCATTTCCTCGTCCCTCAGACGGACGGTAATTTCAACCTTAGCAGCGGTGATAGCACTCCTGTATTTTAGGATGTCAGTCATGCCCCGCAAAACAACTTACCAACTCACATTAACATTCACTCAAGGTATAACTTGATTCACAACAAGGTACTCTAGTTACCTGCAAGGTAGTATACTCAGCTGGCCCCATCCCATAGCGGAGACGGTGGCTAAGACCATTGTAGAACCGGTTCACCAACACTCGGTTCGAATACCCAAGGTCTGGTAACAGGTGGATAAGGCCGGTGAATGCTGTGTAGTAGTCATCAACCGACATCTTATCTCCCTGCCTCAGACTATCAAGCTCGAGGCGCTTTGCCTCCTGCACGTGTACAGGGTAGTACTTGGCTCGCAGTAGGCCGTGTACTCCCTCCAACCAAATTCAGGATCAGCCATCCTGTCCTCCTTCACCAATTTCCACCAACTCTGTGCCGTACCCTTCAAGTAGTAGGCAGCAAGACGGACCTTAGCTTCAGCAGGTACTGCCAAGGTCTCGTAGGCGGTCTCCAGTTCGGAGATGTACACTCCAGTTTTCGAGGATCAGTCTCCCCATTGAATGATGGCGGTCTAAGATCAGCCAACGCCTTGACCCAATTGGTCTCTCGTGGCGGTGGGGGTGGTGGCTGAACTCCGGGCTGTTGCCCTTGCTGAATAGCAGCAACCAGATCGGGTACCAACTGGGCTACGGCGGCTGCAACTGCCTCAGCCATAGTCTGTGCCGCAGTATCATCGCCCTGGTTACCCAAATCTCCAGTACCGCGCCCGCGGCCTCTCCCTCGTGGTCTACCTGCCATCTGAATTTATATGAACATTTCATTAGCATTATGCTTGCACACTTATCGGTCCAATGGTTATAGCATCTTCCCGACAACCAGGTAATTCCACACTTAGTTAGTGGTTAACCTTTCCAAATCTGTCCACTTAGGTAACTGTAGCTAGGTTTCCTAACTCGGTATATTCCTAAGCTCGGTATTCTAGTCATCAGAGCGATACTTCGCTCTGATACCACTTTTTGTAACACCCCTACAACGCTCCTATCATCTACGAAA
>CM041781.1:232870142-233059499 GCA_023374045.1 Limonium bicolor | reverse complement strand
TTAAAAAGGTAAACCCTAGAATTTGTGTTTTAAACACTTCAATGAATTAGTATAAATATAAGGGTTAGAATTTTAATGACACTTGTTTTTGTGTTCATTGGGTGATGGGAATGGAGTTTGGCAACTTCATTCCCCATGTGACCGATTTGTGCAAGAAAGAGAGAAGGGGGATGATTGGAAAAGAAAAGAAGGAAATATAAGCTTAAGGTAAGAGCTCCTTCCTAATGTTGAATTTTAACGCATTAGGGTAATGGGAATGGGTAAACTAATTAATGAACCCAAAATGTGTACTAGCATTGTAGTTATGGATGTTTGAGTATTTGTGAGCAAGTATGTGGATTGTAGGCCTTGGAGCCAAATAATTGTATATGAGTATTTGTAACACCCCTACCGCTAATCCTATGCTTACCGTCCAATCATCCCAATAATCAAAGCTACTCGCAGCGGAAATACTACTTACTATGGTGGGTGATACAACGCCGCTAACCGCCCATACGGCTAGCTAGGCTTATACTACTTACAGTGACGGTCTGATGCCTAAGTGTACCGAGCTACTACATCACATTCCAAATACAAAGATAATATACTTACATTGCTGGATTACCGAGTATTTAAAGTATTTAATTACATCCCTTTCCAATCTTCCCAAAAGAATGAGTTTCTACCAACTACTCATCTATACCAATCATAATCCCTTCGCAATATCCAAAAAGGGGTGTACCCTATGGTACACCGGCTAACACAAGCCTACAGCCGTGTACTACTTAGTACACCATTCATAATTCATTGTTTACAGACAAAAAGAAATCAATCTAAGTCCTCATCATCTTCACCCTTCTCGTGTACCTGCATGTAGTAAAAACATCGCCGCAAGGGGCTCAGCAAAAGCTGCGCATAAATTCCGCATATACCGCGTGCTAGCTAGGGCATGCCGACTAATTAAGATCGAATAGGCATGCGGTTCATTTATTTCATACAAACATGCTTTGCATAGAACATACACGCATATACAATACATTACACAGTTCAAGGCAACATTGCAATAACATACACTTCACTTACCTTCACGGTGTTAGCCAAATTACGCATCCGGGTTAATCGGTATGCTATTACTCTTTTACTCATTACATCTTACTTACTCTTACTTTACTTACTTACTTTCATTTACTTACTTACTCATTCTTACTTACTTACTCATACTCATGTTAAGTCGGTATGACCTCCGGCCCGGGGACTACACCGTCCCACCACCGGGATTTACTTGACTCACCAATCCGGGATCCTACCCATTTAAGGGATTTGGGTCGTGGACCAGTTTAAGAGTCAGGACTTGGATCCAACCTCTTGTGTCTCCACATCCTCACGCGTGGCCGAAACTATATCGGACTTCTACTCATTCCAATTTAATTACCAATTTAAGTTAGATTGGTTAGCTTGTTAGGAATCAGTTAGAAGTCCAATCTCAAACACATTCGGTCACAATACAATATATCATACATACACACATTCATTATCATCCATACATTTCATGAATTATACAAACTAAGATTTAAAGAAAATATTCACAACATACAACACTACATATTCACAAGTAAGCATAATAACTCCGATTCGTGCATTTATCTTAGTTGGTGATCAATTAGCACACAACACACAAATCAGAGTAACCAAGATAGCATACGGGGCATGAGGAATTCATACTGTTCACCATTGTACTTGCATCCGACGTTCCTCCAGTGTTCACAAGTAAATCCTATGATATACATGCAATCGATTGATTAATCTAACTATCATTAACTTAACTCGATTACTCTTACGTTTTCTAACTCGTACTTACTACATCTTTACAATTCTTATTCTTACATATGGTTTACTTACTCTTCCTTAGCTTAAAACTTGTTTATACTCTTAATGATCTTTAAACATCCTTAATTAAGTCTTAATTATCTTATACTATCATTACCATTCACTTCCTTACCTTAACACCCATCTAATACACTTAATTTTACAGTTTTTGGTTGGTCCGGGACCTTGTCCAGGTCTTAAGTCCCGGACCAACTCATGGTCATACTCTCGGCAGGTTTTAATAGCATGGTCTGGGTCCTCATACTAAATCTGAGTCCCGGACCAGAGGCAGCTAAAACTCTCGGGCATAATTCCCTCTATGGTCCGGGTCCTCTTACAAGAGGTAAGTCCGGACCTTAACATTGAAGAATTCTCGGTGTGTTTTACAGGGGTGGTCCGGGTCCTTGTATGGGACTTAAGTCCCGGACCACTCCTTGTTCCAACTCTCGGCTACAATTTCCAGCATGGTCCGGGTCCTTGTCCATGGACTAAGTCCCGGGCCTGCTACAGAGTTTTGCAAATTCACATTTTTCCTTAATCTGTTACAAACCAAATTTTGTCTAATTAATCCCCCATTGTTCCTACACTTAATCCCACATATTTTAGTACCTAATTAGCCTCCTAGACATGCTTAATCCCTTTACTAACCTATTCCACCTTTTTATACTAATTCACTCCCATACTTTCTAAGTTTCTCATTTCAGCACTTACCTTATCTTCCTTTAGTTGCATTATGCTACAGATTTAAACTCTCACTTTCCTCATCTTTATCTCCCTCTTATAATGTCATTTCTAAGGTTTACAATACACTAGCTATCTCTCCAAACCTACCAACTGAACAGCTCCAATTAAAATCTGTTACAAGGACATACTTTTACCTAGTTTTCTAGTTTCTTAAGTGTTCTAATTCTAGGTAAATTTTGACATAACCTCCCCTAAATTCTTGCATTCTCACCACATCATTTATTCACTCTTTGTTACTCAATTCACCTGTTTTTAATAGGCATCAATATACAAGCTCTAATACACAATTTCCAAACACTAAACACTCCTAAAAATTCATGCACACTACATTCAATTCCCATCCCATTTGTGACAGTTTTTAAATGTCTTTTAAGGGTTTAAAACAGTTTGGTTCTTTCCTACATTATACCTCTACTCATTACCATTGTACACTACACATTTATACCCCTAAAATCTGTTACATTATACATTACTAAACTACACAAAAGATGAGTGTAATTACCTTGTTTCTTCTTCTAGTTTCCTTTTCTCCTTCTTGCTTCTTCCTTCTTCCTTCTCTCTCTTTCCACCGGTTTTAGTAACCCAAATCCTCTAACACTACAACCCATATATACATAGCATTTTAATATACTAACCAACCCTTTCCAATCTTTAAAGCTTAATGTGAGTTTTAGGGTTTAGAATTTCATTACCTTGCAAGGGTGTAGGTAATGCTTGGAACAGATCAAGAACAGTATTTCTCACCCTCCAAGAGTGCCAAAATCGGCTAGAGTACAAAGTGGCAAACAAGAGTTTAGCTTTAGATTTCGTTTTGCCCACAAGGCTAGAAAAACAATGAGGTTTCAAGAATATTTTTACCTCAAGATGACAAGGAGAAGGAGGTGGTTTTAATGGTAGTCTTGGAGCTCCAAATGCTCCACACCCATGGAGATGAAGATGATCCTTTTCGGATTTTGAAAAGAGAGAAATACTCTCCTTGATGAGAGGAAGACAATGGTGTAGTTTTTGTAATTTTTGGAGAAGGTTTGATGGGTTAACAAGAGGAGAGAAGTGAGGTTTTTGGTGAGTTTGCTACTTTCTCCATTGTTGTCCGGTTGGAGAAGGAGAAGAATAGAGAGGAGGGAGATGGGGGCTGTGTACGTGAGTGAAGAGAATGAGAATAGGAGAGAGAGTGAGTGAGGTAGTAAAGTAATGTTTACTTTTTGCTTTTTATTGTTTTTGTCTTTTGTACATAGAGAGAGTTAAGAGAGTGTGTGTGAGAGAGGGATAGAAATCGGACCACACAGCCCACACACACAAACTCTACTTTTTATTTTAAAAGTGGACACATAAGTTTGAGTTATTTATATTTCTACCCCACAACTTCCCGTTTTTGACAGTTTTTACTAATTTCTCGTTTTACTGATTTTATTGGTTCTAAAGCTTCACTAATATTTATTAATGACTATTTAGTTGACCAAAATTGTTACGAGTCTATTTGACCCGCTTAAAGTCACGTTTTCCCAGTTTCCTCGAAAAACGCGCTTTAAGGTTAGTTAGTGTTTTTAATCCATTTTAAGGATCCGTTTTCTTCGAGATTTGTTACCTCATGATTATTTATGCATAATTAAGCTTCTAATTACTTATTAGCCTAATTAATCACTATTTTTAATTACGGGGTATTTCAATCTACCCCCATTAAGAAACTTTGCCCTCAAAGTTGTTCAAGGTTAATAGTTTAATAATTCTACTCATTAGGCAAACCAATTGCCATAATGTGTCTTACTACACCTATAAGGTGTTTACTTCTTCTATATTACAAACATACACAATTCAAGCACAATACGAATTCACATACACAGTCCACATTTCCATACACATCATATCCACATTACACAGTATACCACTGCAATTCACAATACACATTACACATACATCACACATCGTACATACATATCCACACACTACACATTACGTATACACACATACACATACCAAATTCACTTACACTACATGTGCCATACAAAAATCTATTACCATACCTACACACTATGCAATGCTT
Source organism: Limonium bicolor (assembly GCA_023374045.1). Classification (NCBI taxonomy): domain Eukaryota; kingdom Viridiplantae; phylum Streptophyta; class Magnoliopsida; order Caryophyllales; family Plumbaginaceae; genus Limonium; species Limonium bicolor. The sequence goes on along the minus strand of CM041781.1, from coordinate 233,054,869 downwards.
ACCCTGAAGCAATGCAAAAGCAAAAAGGCTCTACCCCCCTTAAAAGGGGTACGCCCCGTACCTGTATTACTAAATACTAGACTATCTAGTCTATGAACAACTGTGGGTACTTTGCCTTCATGGCATCTTCCAACTCCCATGTCGCTTCTTCGACATCATGGTTTGACCATAGGACCTGCACCATTCGTATAGACTTATGGCGAGTGTCTCTGGTCTTCCTATCAAGGATTCTCTCTAGGGTTTCAACGTATCTCATGGTCGGTAGATAGTCTCTCGGGCTCTAGAACATGAAAAGGATCAGCAATATACTTCTTGAGTTGTGACACATGAAATACATCGTTGACATGTCTCAAGTCCTCAGGTAATGCTAACCTGTAGGCTATAGCTCCAACTCTCTCGGTGATAGCATACGGCCCTACAAACTTTGGGCACCGCTTGCCCTTCTTACCAAATCGGAAGACACCCTTCATAGGTGAGATGCGCAAGAACACTTGGTCGCCCACGGTGAACTCAAGGTCACGTCGTCGCACATCTGCATAGGATTTCTGTCTATCTTGGGCTGCCTTCATATTGGCTCGAATCTGCTGGACTTCAGCTTGCACTTGTTCTAGATACTCCGGTCCTATGATGACCGCTTCTCTTGACTCATCCCAACACAAGGGTGTACGGCAAGGTCTACCGTATAGAGCTTGGAAAGGTGACATCTTAATCGAGGCATGATAACTATTATTGTACGAGAACTCGATAAGATGAAGCTTATCTAACCAACTCCCCTGAAAGTGTAAGGCACATGCCCGAAGCATGTCCTCCAGTGTCTGGATGGTCCTTTCTGTCTGACCGTCGGTCTGAGGATGGAAGGCGGTACTCAGCTTCAATTCTGTACCCAGCGCTTCCCGTGTAGCTCTCTAGTATCTCGAAAGAAATCTGGTGTCGCGGTCAGATACAATTGTTTTCGGGACTCCGTGATGTCTGATAATCTCCTTGTCGAATAGCTCTGCAAGCTTCACTACCTTCCAGGTGTCCTTCATCGGTATGAATCTGGCAACCTTGGTAAGGCGATCGACTACAACCCAGATCATGTTGAGTCCTCCCCTGGCAGGTGGGAGTCCTACAACAAAATCCATGGAGATATCATGGAATTTCCACTCCGGAACTGGCATCGATTGTACCATTCCGCCCGATCTACGATGTTCAAATTTCACTTTTTGGCATGTTAAGCATCTCAATACAAATTCTGTTACATCTGATTTCATTCCAGACCACCAGAAGTACCTCTTCATGTCTTTGTACATCTTGGCGGCTCCTGGATGGACTGACAGCGTGGAACTGTGTGACTCTCGCAGGATGCAATCCCTTAGCTCAGCATTGCTTCGGGGGACGCATAGCCTGCCATTCAATCGAATCAGACCATCTTCATGTAATTTGAAGTCATACTTCTTCTTCTCAAATCTACCATTTTCGATCTTTTGTCTGATTTAGGTTAGGTAAGGGTCGCTCAACTGAGCGTCTCGCACCTCGTCAACCAAGCTAGAAGAAGCGAGTAGCGAATGGAGCGAGTGTGCTCGACGACTCAGGGCGTCGGCTACGATGTTTGCCTTCTGTTCCTTATACTGTAGGTCGATGTCGTAGTCTGAGAGAAACTCCATCCACCTTATTTGTCTTAAATTCAGTTCTTTCTGTGTGAATACATACTGTAAGCTCTTGTGGTCGGAGTAGATGGTGATGCTTACCCCATAGAGATAGTGTCGCCATATCTTCAAGGCGAAGACAATGGCTCCTAACTCTAAGTCGTGAGTCGGGTAATTCTCCTCATGCTTTTTCAGCTGGCGGGAGGCATAAGCTACACCCTTGCCATGCTGCATGACTACGCATCCCATTCCTTTACCTGATGCATCAAAATATACCTCAAATCCCTCTGTGCCCTCTAGAAGAGTAAGGATGGGCGCTGAGGTCAATGAGTCCTTTAGGCTCTGAAATGATAACTCGCACTCGTCTGTCCATACAAACGGTGCATCTTTCTTCATCAATGTAGTCATGGGCTTAGCGACTTTCGAGAAGTCCTTTACAAATCTCCGGTAGTAACCAGCTAGGCCAAGAAAGCTCCGAATGTCGGTAACAGTCTTAGGTCTAGGCCATGATCGTACAACTTCTATCTTAGAAGGGTCAACTAAGATACCCGCGCTCGAGATGACGTGGCCAAGGAATGATACCTGATCTCGCCAGAACTCGCACTTAGAGAACTTCGCATAAAGCTGGTTCTCGCGCAGTGTCTCAAGTACTTTCCTCAAATGAATTTCATGCTCTTCTCTGATTTGGAGTGTACAAGGATGTCGTCGATAAAGACAATAACTGAAGTGTCCAACTGCTCACTGAATAGTCGATTCATAAGATCCATGAACTCTGCTGGTGCGTTTGACAAACCGAATGGCATAACTGTGAATTCGTAGTGGCCATATCTGGTACGGAATGTCGTTTTCTCTATGTCTTGCTCTTTGATAGCAATCTGATGATACCCAGAATGGAGGTCGATCTTGGAGAAGACTGAGGCTCCTTTCAGCTGGTCAAATAAGTCGTCGATGCGTGGCAATGGATATTTATTTTTGACTATAACCGCATTCAGCTCACGGTAGTCAATGCAAAGTCGGAGACTACCATCCTTCTTCTTCACAAAGAGGACCGGTGCTCCCCAGGGTGATACGCTCGGGCGTATAAATCCTTTGTCGAGAAGATCTCGCATGTGTTCTTTCAACTCTGTCATTTCAGCAGGTGCCATACGATACGGTGCCCTAGCAATGGGACCGGTACCTGGCAAAAGATCGATTTCAAATTCTGCTGCTCTCTGAGGTGGCATGCCGGGTAGCTCCTTAGGGAATACGTCAGGAAATTCGGATACAATCGGTACATCATCACTGAACTCTGGATCTCTCTCCAGGTCTTGTACATAACACAAATATACTTCATGGCCCTTTCTGAGCTCCCGGTACATAGCCATAGCGGAAATGACTGTGGTCGAAGGCTCTCTCGGTCTCTGGCGGTAAGATACAGTAACCCCAGAAGGACTCTTGAGCAGCAATCGGTGCTCGGCGCAGAGGATTCTACCCTTGTGCCGCTCCAACCAATTCATTCCGATTATTAAGTCGAATCTCAATCCGTTAAACTCGATGAAGGAGATGGGAAACGATTCGCCTTTGATTTGGATTGTGGCTGATTGATAGTACTTGGTGCATTTTACTCGCTCCTTCGATGGAAGAGTAACCAGAAAATTCGGTAGCTCATCCACATCTAGCTTCAACCTCTTCACTAAAGATGGTGAAATGAAGGTGTGAGAGGCGCCGGAGTCGAATAACACATTGGCTTCAATGCCGTTCACTGGGAAGGTTCCCGTTAAGATGGTGCCGCTTTTGCCGGCTTGTGCCTCGGTGAGGATGCTCAGGTTACCTTCGGTACCGAGTCCACAACCTATTGAAGTCACAATTGGATAAGTATTGATGGTGGACACAAGTGGAATTTAAATCAACATTGCTCTTTATTGATAAACCAACCATCATACATACCGTGTCTCTAATACACGTTACTAATACATTACATGATACCATGAATTTAATACTTTCTAAAAGTAAGGTTCAGGCGTCCTAGTTTCATGTGTGTGGCATTGATTATTGCCGGTGGTGTCGTATTCAACTTGATCTTGTTGATCACGTGATACAGCATCCTAGAGTTTCCAGCCATGATTAGGACATCTCCTGATCTTAATACCAATTTCTGTGCGAGGTCCACACGCTTCTGCTCGCTATATAGGAATACAACGTCATCACCAATGGACCAAGACACTACGGGCACTCCTTGTTCAAGAGATTCCGTCGTCTCGTCCTTGTCTTGGGGTAACCCAAGTCGTCCTTCTTTCTCATAGAAGTTGACGATACAAAGGTCCGCTTCGAGTGCGGAAACCGGATCACATTCACATTGTTGTGCAAGTTCTACTGCTTGTGTGACAAGTGTCTGAAATTCTGGAGGTATTGTCGGTGGCGTTGTTCCATCTTGTGGTCGTGTCTCTTGGTATGTCTTGGTATAAGGATTCCAGTTCTTTCCCAAGCACATCATTTTTAGCTTCATCTTCGCTCCACCGGGGAATTCGGGTGTATAAAATCCTCCTTGACCCGTTCCTAGTTCGTTGCATCGTTGAATAATTGAGATTTGTGCTTCGGGTGTCAGGTATCCCCTTAATAAAATCATACCTGGTCGGATGACCTGACACTGTTCGTTGGTGTGGTAGTGATTGGTGATGTCGATCTCTTTTTGACTTGATTTCGAAGGTATCGGATAACAGATACTAAAGCTTCCTAAGGTTATAAATTTCATCTACGGTGAGTACTAGTTTCAACTACTTCATTCATGCTCCATACATACTTCAATTATTTACTCATGCATTCACTCAAACAAATACTCCAATACTTAGACATGCTTCTCAAGGATTCAAGGTTAAGATTATTACCTGGGCCGGACTTAGAACCGGACCCGTCTCGGTCTATGATGTGCAAGGCAGGCTGCCTCTGAGGTGTGCCCATCTAAGGGCCCCGGGATCCCTGTCCCTGTGGTGCCTGCTGGGTCGGTGCATCGCCAGATGCAACCTCCTTGCCTTCCCTTTGCTTGTAGCTTTGGAAGTTCCGTCTCGGTTTGGCATTTTCAGGGCATACATTGGCTCGGTGTCCGGGCTTTTGACAATTGTAGCACCGGATTTCTCTCCCTTGGCAATCCTTGCCGGGATGATCTTGGTTGCACTTGCGGCACACATAAGCGTGGCCGTCAGAGAAGTTCTTAGTGAAACCGGAGCCAGAACCTAAGGTTTAGAGAATTAGCACATTTGTGCAGGAATACAAGGTATAATACTTATGCAAATACGGATTTAGATTCGAAGTTTACCCTTAGGTGGGTGTGATCTCAATGGCTTCGCTACCACCGGCGCAGAAGAACCTAGTTGAAGAAGCTCAACTGGTTTGCCCTGCTCAGCATGGGCACTGCTCTCACTTGGGAAGTTCTTTAGGGTTTGATTGAAGAACTTTCCCTTATTCTTTTTCCAGCTTTTCCCTTGGTTCTGCTCCTTAGAACTGGTGTTCTTACTGTTTGCCTTGCGCTTTAGCGCGGTTTCTTCATCCCGTAGTTGGCAAGTGATCTCAACGCGAGAAGCCGCGTGATAACATTCCTGAAGTTTCAGGTATTAGCCGGGATTCTCACTTAAAAGAGATAGAGGTAAAGATTTAAGAATTTAAGGAATTGAAATGGTACTAAGGGTTAACTGATATTTACCTGAAGGGAGGTAAACCTGGTATAGCCCATACCATACCGAAGGCGATGGCTCAGACCGCCATAGAAGCGATCGACCAACACCTGGCCGGTATACCCTAGGTCGGGTAGAAGACGAGGAGGAGGAGTGAAGGTTCTGTAGTACTCATCGACAGACATCTTTTCTGTCATTTTCAAGGCATCCAGCTCTAGCCTTTTCTTGGTTTTCACATGCTCCGGGTAGTATTTGGAATGGAGGAGAGAGGCAAAAGACTCCCAATTGATGGTGGGGTCGTTGAATGCTCATGCTTGACCAGACTTCCCACCAATCCATGGCTGCACCTTCAAATAGTATGCTGCAACTCTAACTCGAACTCCAGCAGGACTTCGAGGGTTTCAAACGCCGTCTCTCGGAGATGTAGGCTTTTAGCTTAGCCGGATCACTCTTGCCCCTAAAGCAAGGAGGGCGGAGTTCCGCTACAGCTTTTACCCAGTTGGCTTCTCTGGGTGGAGGGGGAGGGATTGGCCCCGTTTGGTTCTGTTGGTTTTGTTGGTTTTGTTGCATTGCATTGATTACTTGTGGTAGCATCTGCGCTACCGTGGCGGCGACGATCTCAGCTATCGTCTGCGCGCCAGGTCCTTCAGAGGCTTCGCCTCTACCTCGGCCCCGGCCTCGTCCTAACATCTGAACATTTAGCATTTACATTAGGCTTGCGAGATATGACCTAAAGGTCTTGGGATTTAAGCAAGGTATCGTTCCTAAGAACTTTAAGGGTATCCGTTATTAACAACGGTAGTTCCTAGTTAGGTTTCCAAGTATCTATCTTAAGACGGTTGAAATCCTAACTCGGTAATCCCTATGCTCAGTAACTACGGACATCAGAGCGTAACTACGCTCTGATACCACTTTTTGTAACACCCCTACCGCTAATCCTATGCTTACCGTCCAATCATCCCAATAATCAAAGCTACTCGCAGTGGAAATACTACTTACTACGGCGGGTGATACAACGCCGCTAACCGCCCATACGGCTAGCTAGGCTTTACTACTTACAGTGACGGTCTGATGCCTAAGTGTACCGAGCTACTACATCACATTCCAAATACAAAGATAATATACTTACGTTGCTGGATTACCGAGTATTTAAAGTATTTAATTACATCCCTTTCCAATCTACCCAAAAGAATGAGTTTCTACCAACTACTCATCTATACCAATCATAATCCCTTCACAATATCCAAAAAGGGGTGTACCCCATGGTATACCGGCTAACAAAAACCTACAGCCATGTACTACTTAGTACACCATTCATAATTCATTGTTTACAGACAAAAAGAAATCAATCTAAGTCCTCATCATCTTCACCCTTCTCGTGTACCTACGTGTAGTAAAAACATCGCCCCATGGGGCTCAGCAAAAGCTGTGCATAAATTCCGCATATACCGCGTGCTAGCTAGGGCACGCCGACTAATTAAGGTCGAATAGGAATGCGGTTCATTTATTTCATGCAAACATGATTTGCATAGAACATACATGCATATACAATACATTACACAGTTCAAGGCAACATTGCAATAACATACACTTCACTTACCTTCACGGTGTTAGCCAAATTATGTATTCGGGTTAATCGGTATGCTTATTACTCTTTTACTCATTACATCTTACTTACTCTTACTTTACTTACTTTCATTTACTTACTTACTCATTCTTACTTACTTACTCATACTCATGTTAAGTTGGTATGACCTCCGGCCCGGGGACTACACCGTCCCACCACCGGGATTTACTTGACTCACCAATCCGGGATGCTACCCATTTAAGGGATTTGGGCCGCGGACCAGTTTAAGAGTCAGGACTTGGATCCAACCTCTTGTGTCTCCGCATCCTCACGCGTGGCCGATACTATATCGGACTTCTATTCATTCCAATTTAATTACCAATTTAAGTTAGATTGGTTAGCTTGTTAGGAATCAGTTAGAAGTCCAATCTCAAACACATTCGGTCACAATACAATATGTCATACATACACATTCATTATCATCCATACATTTCATGAATTATACAAACTAAGATTTAAAGAAAATATTCACAACATACAACACTACATATTCACAAGTAAGCATAATAACTCCGATTCGTGCATTTATCTTAGTTTGTGATCAATTAGCACACAACACACAAATCAGAGTAACCAAGACAGCAAACTGGGCATGAGGAATTCATACCGTTCACCATTGTACTTGTATCCGACATTCCTCAGGTGTTCACAAGTCAAATCCTATGATACATGCAATCGAGTGATTAATCTAACTATCATTAACTTAACTCGATTACTCTTACGTTTCCTAACTCGTACTTACTACATCTTTACAATTCTTATTCTTACATATGGTTTACTTACTCTTCCTTAGCTTAAAACTTGTTTATACTCTTAATGATCTTTAAACATCCTTAATTAAGTCTTAATTATCTTATACTATCATTACCATTCACTTCCTTACCTTAACACCCATCTAATACACTTAATTTTACAGTTTTTGGTTGGTCCGGGACCTTGTCCAGGTCTTAAGTCCCGGACCACACTGGCCATACTCTCGGCAGGGTTTAATAGCATGGTCCGGGTCCTCATACTGAATCTGAGTCCCAGACCAGAGGCAGCTAAAACTCTCGGGCATAATTCCCACTATGGTCCGGGTCCTCTTACAAGAGGTAAGTCCGGACCATAACATTGAAGAATTCTCGGTGTGTTTTACAGGGGTGGTCCGGGTCCTTGTATGGGACTTAAGTCCCGGACCACTCCTTGTTCCAACTCTCGGCTACAATTTCCAGTATGGTCCGGGTCCTTGTCCATGGACTAAGTCCCGGGCCTGCTACAGAGTTTTGCAAATTGACATTTTTCCTTAATCTGTTACGAACCAAACTTTGTCTAATTAATCCCCCATTGTTCCTACACTTAATCCCACATATTTTAGTACCTAATTAGCCTCCTAGACATGCTTAATCCCTTTACTAACCTATTACACCTTTTTATACTAATTCACTCCTATACTTTCTAAGTTTCTCATTTCAGCACTTACCTTATCTTCCTTTAGTTGCATTATGCTACAGATTTAAACTCTCACTTTCCTCATCTTTAGCTCCCTCTTATAATGTCATTTCTAAGGCTTACAATACACTAGCTATCTCTCCAAACCTACCAACTAAACACCTCCAATTAAAATCTGTTACAAGGACATACTTTTACCTAGTTTTCTAGTTTCTTAAGTGTTCTAATTCTAGGTAAATTTTGACATAACCTCCCCTAAATTCTTGCATTCTCACCACATCATTTATTCACTCTTTGTTACTCAATTCACCTGTTTTCAATAGGCATCAATATACAAGCTCTCATACACAATTTCCAAACACTAAACACTCCTAAAAATTCCTGCACACTACATTCAATTCCCATCCCATTTGTGACAGTTTTTAAACGTCTTTTAAGGGTTTAAAACAGTTTGGTTCTTTCCTACATTATACCTCTACTCATTACCATTGTACACTACACATTTATACCACTAAAATCTGTTACATTATACATTACTAAACTACACAAAAGATGAGTGTAATTACCTTGTTTCTTCTTCTAGTTTCCTTTTCTCCTTCTTGCTTCTTCCTTCTTCCTTCTCTCTCTTTCCACCGGTTTTAGTAACCAAAATCCTCTAACACTACAACCCATATATACACAACATTTTAATATACTAACCAACCCTTTCCAATCTTTAAAGCTTAATGTGAGTTTTAGGGTTTAGAATTTCATTACCTTGCAAGGGTGAAGGTAATGCTTGGAACAGCTCAAGAACAGTATTTCTCACCCTCCAAGAGTGCCAAAATCGGCTAGAGTACAAAGGGGCAAACAAGAGTTTAGCTTTAGATTTTGTTTTGCCCACAAGGCTAGAAAAACAATGAGGTTTCAAGAATATTTTTACCTCAAGATGACAAGGAGAAGGAGGTGGTTTTAATGGTAGTCTTGGAGCTCCAAATGCTCCACACCCATGGAGATGAATATGCTCCTTTTCGGATTTTGAAAAGAGAGAAATACTCTCCTTGATGAGAGGAAGACAATGGTGTTGTTTTTGTAATTTTTGGAGAAGGTTTGATAGGTTAACAAGAGGAGAGAAGTGAGGTTTTTGGTGAGTTTGCTACTTTCTCCATTGTTGTCCGGTTGGAGAAGGAGAAGAATAGAGAGAAGGGAGATGGGGGTTGTGTACGTGAGTGAAGAGAATGAGAATAGGAGAGAGAGTGAGTGAGGTAGTAAAGTAATGTTTACTTTTTGCTTTTTATTGTTTTTGTCTTTTGTACATAAAGAGAGTTAAGAGTGTGTGTGAAGAGGGATTGAAATCGGACCACACAGCCCACACCACAACTCTACTTTTTATTTTAAAAGTGGGCACATAAGTTTGAGTTATTTATATTTCTACCCCACAACTTCCCGTTTTTGACAGTTTTTACTAATTTCTCGTTTTACTGATTTTATTGGTTCTAAAGCTTCACTAATATTTATTAATGACTATTTAGTTGACCAAAATTGTTACGAGTCTAGTTGACCCGCTTAAAGTCATGTTTTCCCGGTTTCCTCGAAAAACGCGCTTTAAGGTTAGTTAGTGTTTTTAATCCATTTTAAGGATCCGTTTTCTTCGAGATTTGTTACCTCATGATTATTTATGCATAATTAAGCTTCTAAATTACTTATTAGCCTAATTAATCACTATTTTTAATTACGGGGTATTTCAGTATTAGTACTGTTGTTTGAGGAAGTATTGATGTATTGGGATTGTTTTGATTGCTGGTAGGACCCTTGTATGGGTGTGGCTAGAATAGGAATGGATTTGGTGAGAAAGTATGTATGTGGATAAGTGAGAAATTGTAGGTGAACTATGGCAAAATTTTAGTAGGAATTGTGCATTTATGGATGACTTGGTGAATGGGAGAACCAAGGTGTGTATTGGGGTTAGTAGAGATGGTTAGTGACCATGGAGTAGTAGTTGTAGTATGAGAATGCTAAGGTGTAAAATCTGTAGCAAGAGGTATTGAAATGTGTTGGAGAAACAAGGAAGAATTAGTGTGTAGGACTTAGTAAAATGAGCATTGTACTGGGTAAGACTTGGGTTGAGTGTAATGCAAATGAGGCAATGAAAGAGCCATAGTATTAGTGGGAAGAAGAAAGGAAAAATCTGTAGCAATTGTTGAAGAAGAAAAACTGTAACAGTGGAGGGAAATTGACAGTGGAATGCATTATGTAACTTTTTTGTATAGAGATGGATTAGGTTAGTTTTGATTGCCTAACTAGGGTCAAAACACCCTAGATTATATGTAGGAATATTGTGGAAGAGATTGGTAGAAGTTTGAAGTTGAATTGTAATAAAACTGGTCCGGGTTTGTAAACCAGTACAGAAACCCGGACTAGGCTAAAAACGATACAGAACGTAGTACAGAAGTGGTAGTCCGAGTTTGTAAACCAGGACCTAAACCCGGACCACCTCTAAATCATACCCGAGAGAATTGCAAATGAATGGTCCGGGTTTGTAAACCAGAACCTAAACCCTGACCACCCTTAAATGTTACCCGAGATTTTTGCAAAGTGTTGGTCCGGGTTTGTAAACGTGGACAGTAACCCGAACCACACTAAATTCCTCACAGAAAGTGTTTTAAAGCTAATCTAAGGTAAGGTAATGAAGGGTAATGATAGTATAAGGTAATTAAGACATGGTTAATGATGTTTAAAGGTCATTAAGGCCATGAACAAGCTTAGGAAGTAATTTTAAGTAAGTGACATAAGTAAATGTATTTGAGTAACAATGAGTTAGTAAGTATAAACTGAGAAACATTGGGGGAAGTAATGAGTGAGGTTAATTATGGATAATTAACCACCTAACTCTATGTATGTGATAGGATTCAAATAGTCAAACACCGAAGGGAGTCGGTGAGTCCAAAATCAACGGTGACAGGTATGATTTCTTCATGCTCTGTATCCTAACCTGGTTACCCCGATTTGTATGCTTATTTGATCACCTAAATAAGATGATGCATGAATCGGACTTGATCGCACTTACTTGTGCTTGTGTTATATTGTTCTTGATATATTGTCTTGAACATCTAGTTTGTATAATTCATGAAATGAATGGATGAAGATGAAGTGTGTATGTAGCTTGTAGTGTACTTGTGTAATGTATTGTACCTTGTATGTATGTGTATGTGAGTAATAGATTATTGTGTGGCTTGGATGTGTGACTTCTACTAATTCCAAAATACCTAAATCCTAACATAAGTATTGAATAAATTGCAATGAGTAGAAGTCCGATATAGTTTCGGCCACACGTGAGGATGAGGAGACACACGAGGATGGATCCAACTCCTGGCTCTTAAACTTTTCCACGGCCCAAACCCCTTAAATGGGTAGCATCCTGGATTAGTGAGCCAAGTAAAACCTGGTGGTGGGACGGTGTAGTCCCTGCCCGGAGGTCCCGACGACTTGACTTGAGTAAGTAGTAAGTAAGTAAAGTATGTATGAGTAATGGTCTTGGCTGGTGTAAGTCATTGACCCCGAGTAAAAGAGTAATCCCCACCCGCTTAACCCGGGTGGATAAAAAGGAGCTAACAAGTATTGTGAATGTATTGTGTATGCGTATCTCGGTAAAGGTAAGTATGAATCGGTTGACTTGTATTGTCGTCCTTGTATGTATTGAAATGTATGTATGTATTCTTGTGTAGTATTGTATTAGTATGAATGAAAGCATGTATGTATGTATGTATTTGTAAACTGAATTGCATGTATTCGACCAAGTGGTCGGTGTACCCTCGCTAGTACGCGGGGTATGCGGAAGTCATATGCAGCGTAAGCTGAGCCCCTAGGGGCACCGTTTTTAGTGTGTAGGTACCCGAATCGGATATGATCACAGTAAGACCAGCGGTTACACTTAGATAGCTAGAAAAGTAATGCAGTTAGCAATGAACGTATAAGGCTTGTAGCCTTCGGTGTAGAAGTGTACCAAATGGTACACCCCTTTGTACTTAGAAGTAAGTAGATTGTGAGGAATGGGTAGTTGGTAGACTCTTAAGGAGTAAGTATGAAATTGAAAGAGGTATTGTACTTGTATAAGGATCTTAGTAAACTCAGTGTACCGTATTGTATTGAAATTATGGAGTATTGTATTGAATGGAGAAATGTAGTACTCGGTTTGTATTAGGAATGTGTATTGTAATTGTGTAGTACTCGGATATTCTGGTCCATCAGACCGATGCTGTAAGTAGTAGTAAGCCTTGTTAGTCACGTGGGTGGCTAACGGCATTGTATCACCCACCGCTGTGTAAGTATGTAACCGCTGCGTGAGTATGGATGTATGAGGAGATTGGACGGTAATGACAGTATTAGCGGTAGGGGTGTTACAATCAAGGTAGATCATTTACTTTAGTTCTCCATTTCTTTTTCCAATCTTCTCCTATTCTCTTTCTCCTTCCATTTTCGGTCACGGGTAGTAATGCATTTGCTCACACTCTAAACCAATATTCAAATTGGAAATTAAGCACTAAGCAATACTCTTAGGCTTATTAATTAATCTAGAATTCAAAGAGGTGCTTAAAGCACAAGAATTAGGGCATTACCTTATAATCCTAGGATTTGTTCTTGGTCATGAATCAAGTGGTGGTTCCAACTACACTCTTAGAGCTTGAAAAAATGCACACATAAAGAGAAGAAGAGTGCCACATTAGAGGCTGAATTTGGTCATGACCAAGGAAGAGAAGGAAAACTGAAATCAAGAGATTTTTGGTGTTTTCTTACCTTGGATGAAAGAGGGAACCATCTAGTTCCCAAAAATCTGATTTGCTCTTCAAATGGGATATACCCATTGAGGTCGACTTCAACCATTGGGAATTTTAAAAAGAGGAAAGTGTAGCCCTTGGTGAGAGGAGTTCAAATATGTAATTATTTTTGGATTTGGAGTTTTGATGTAGCTTGGGCATGAAGATAAAGATGAGGAGGGCATAGAAGAGAGCTCAAAATTGCCCAGCCAGAGGAAGAAGAAGAGAGGAATCAGGGGGAGAAGGGAAAAAGCAACGTGAGAGAGAGAGAGGGGGGAATGAGAGTGAGAGGAGAGAGAGTTATTCTTTTTTGCTTTTGTACCTTTTCCTTTTCTTTTTCTAACTAGTTTTAGTACAGAGGGGAGGCTGATTACACCAAAAACCGGCCCCCACTATGTACATATAAGCTGGGGCGTTTTTCGTCTTTTCACAAGAAACACTCGTTTAATTCCCAGTTTGGGCACTATTCACTAAACGGGCATGTTATCGGGATTTTTCTTGTTTCTTTAATTTGAATGGTTATGAAGCTTCCATTAATATTTAGTTACATGTATATAGTTAACTATAATTCTTACGGGTCTGTTTGACCACTTAAAGTCACGTTTTCGGGTTTTCTCGAAAAACGTGCTTTAAAGCTTCATTAGTGTTTTAACCCATTATTTGGATCTGTTTTCTTTGGGAATTGTTCCCACATATTATTTAGGCATATTTAAGCCCTAGAAATCCATCTAGGACCCTAACCGAGGTCTTATACCTCCTATAGTTGTGTAACGCTCATTTTTGTGTTTTACACTTTGAAGCGTTTTCTCTTTCTTTTGGCTTTATTTTCTTCACCAATATTCTTTAGGCACTATTAGGCCCTTAAATACCATATTAGATTTATTTAATCACCATATTTAAGTTCGGGGTATTTCGAATATTAATATCACTATGAGTCAATCCACATGACTAATTAAACTCGGTATTTCCGAATAACGCTAATAATCCAGACATTTCATCCCCATATTTCAACAGTTAGTTGGTTCGGTTTTTGTTGCGTTAACCTCGTTACTCGTAGTAATTACTAACGTTCGTGTTTAACTAAATAAGTCGGTTTCATATAAAACGTCATGGTTCATAGTATTTTCGAATGTTAGGATTTATTCCATTATATCTCATGATATTTATACGTATACAAATATACATCTATATTCATACTTACGTGTATAACCCAACTGAATTCATTTGTGTATACATGTACATATATATATATATAGTTGCATGCATACATGCAACATTAATTCATATGGTATTATCATTCCATTATTCATTATTATACATTGTATTATATAACTCATTAATATTGTAACAAGTTACATTTGAATTCAAAACCTAACAACTTTATAGTTTATAAACTATATTAATGTAATAACATTTAACCTTTAATATTATGGTTTCCAACCATATTATACTCATTTTATATATATAGCCAGTGGCGGACCCAGAATTTCAAATTAGATGTGTCAAACTTATAAACTCAGAGTTTTAAGTTAACAATAAGCTTTTATATAATTTTATATTGAAGTTGTGATCATATTGACAATAATTACTAGTAGTATAAGGTCTACAGTAAAATAAATTTTAATTATATTCTTAAAAATAGTAAAATCATTTTATTCTTAATCAAAGTTAGTAAAGTATCATTCATGAACAAACTAGAAAAATAAAGGGAAAATTATATGACCCACCCATGACGTTTGGCGCAATTACACACTCCACCCACGTGGTTTCACAAATTACTTTCCCCACCCATGTGGTTTCCCTCTTTTTACATCTAGCAACTTTCCTAATTTTTGTTCAATTCAAAAGATGCTTAAACGTTGTCCAAAATTGATGAAACTTTACATGGATGATGCTAAAGTGATATATTTTGATCTTATGTCAAATCCGAAGTTTTTTAAGTTTAAATGTGACCCGTGAGACCCAATGAAACATGTGACATGTTCATTGGGTCCCACATGTCACATTTAAGCTTAAAAAACTTTCGATTTCTCACTGAACTAAAATATAACACTTTAACATCGTCTATGTAAAGTTTCATCAATTTCGGATAATGTTTAAGCATCTTTAGAATTGAACAAATATTAGAAAAGTTGCTGGATGTAAAAAGAGGGAAACCACATGAGTGAGGAAAGTAATTTGTGAAACCACGTGGGTAGAGTGTGTAATTGCGCCAAACGTCATGGGTGGGGCATGTAATTTTCCCAAAAATAAATTTAGGTTGACAAGTAGCAAATAATGTTAACCAAAAAATTAAGTAATTAGCTTTAGGGCCTTTGTTGTTCTTGAGATAAAAAAAGTGGAAAGGTGGGAGTGTATAATAAATCAAGATTAGAGAAAATAAACAATATTAGGTGAGGAAAGAAAGGTATAATCATGGCTTGGTCAGTAGAGGAGTGGTATCCTTGAACCAAAGGTTTCGGGTTCAAAACCTACCTCACTTATAAAATATATATATATATATAGGACTAAAACAAAACTATAAAAATTAAAAGCAAAATATAAAATAAACAGATGAAGAGTGATTTACAAAGTGAAACACAACTATTATTAAGGTCATTCTTTAGCCTTGAACTCAATTGATTTTACATATATTAAATGATATTTGTAATGAAATAAACAAATTGCTTTAACCATATTTGAACTTAACTCAACACATGAGTGTCAAATCACCTAACTAAACATAATTAGTTTTTGCATATAAATAAATTTTAGCTTTATTTTGATCTGCATGTGTGTCAGTTGACACACTACGCTCTACATTAGGTCCACCCCTGTATATAGCTTGCGCATTATATTTATATATCTATATATATATGTTTCATGAATTATAAAACCCTTGTGTTATATGTTACATTTTTCCATCTTATGTAAGATGATTATTCTCACTAGTTGCATTATATTATACAACTTATATCAAGGTTTCTATCTTAAAGTTATGTAACACTTATATTATATGACAACAACTCCTAAGGTTTATTTAATATACACCTTAGTTTATAATTCTCATTTATTTATTACTTGTCACATTATTTCATGTGCATATTATTAACTATACAAGTTCCATTTTAATCACATTAATACTATATAATTGTTATAACATTTATAACATTGTAGACTATAGTCTAAAATTCATTTCCTAATACCTATTATTTATGCGACAGCCCATAGGTTGTATAAATTATATTTTGACCCCATATTTTATACAACATTACAACTTATATTCCTATACCATGTAATATGATATTTTTATTTCATTATTGTTTAAACCTATAGTATTATAAAAACTATTATAATTGTCGAGAAGGCATTTTCATCAACTTCTCATACTTTTCTATTATTACTATATTGCCACATAGTTTATACAATGTTATATATATCATATATTATAACATTTTAAACTTTATAACAAATATAACTAAAAGTTATTGATATCCATAAATTTCGAACAGACCATAGGGTCTGTTCTAATTTGTTTTTCAGCCCACTAACTTCCTATATTTTTGAATTGACCCCAGTTTATATTATATACTTTGTAATGTCATTATAACTATATATTATACATTTTCACTTTCTTATTTAAAGCCCTTATATTATTCTAAAAATCACCAAACTTACTAACATGTTATAATCTGGTATATTAACTTCTTTAACCCAAAACTTTCGGTAAGCTTCATTCCTACCCCATAAGTTTTGTAAATTCAACATTTAACTTCTAATCTTAATATAAGGTCACAAATTAACAACTTATGTCATAAATTTTTGTCAAAGTTCTTAACATGGTCAATATTGACCTATAAACTGCCGGTTTGACCATAAGTTATAGAAATTACAGTTTTGACCCATACTTTCCAGAAATTCTATTTTGAACCCCAAATTTGTAAAACTTTATAAAATTCATTTAAATAGCTTTTAAAGCCTAGTTTTCGGCTAATATTTTATTTAGCCTTCAAATTTCATTCTAATTATTGTTTGATCCAAATATGTTTACGGTAATGTTTATTTCTACTTAAAACTTACTTAAACTTAATATAACTTAAATTAAAATGGCCTAAGGTACATGGCCTTATTACAAACTTAACATAAAAACTACATATAAATGTCACAAACAACATGAAGGTTCACGGCTTTTAACTGTAACCCTTCAATATTTTCTAAAATTGCATTTTTGCCCTTTACTAATTCCTATGACATTATAGGTCATATAAATAACAAGTAAACTAACCAAAAATGTTATATAACATTCTAATACATAATTAAGTCATTTTAACCCTTACTAGCCCACGACTTGTATTTTAATGTAACAAAAATTACATAAAACATTAATATAACATAAGGTAAGATTTACTTACTTGACTTATGTTATAAAATCAACCAAACACTTCTACAGCTCTCGGCCTATTTTTAGAACAAGGTTTAGTTAGTTTTTTTAACTTAACTCAAATATAAACTCACTTAGTATATCATTAAGGTAGCAAATCTACTTACTTTGACAAGTTTGCACTTAAGCTTTATTTCTACAATTTTGGGCATATATTTTCCAAGGTTATACAGCACCATTCGACAACATTTATGCAAGGAAAAAGACCTATATTAGTCTTGTGACATAAGGATCATTAACGAGTAATTGAAGCTCATTAAAAGCATTGTTATACCTTGATATTGTAGGCTTATGTAGGGCTGTTCACACCTGTATTTTTGAGGCATAAGAAGGTGTCAAAACACCATTCACCTAAGGAACAAAAACCGGTAATAACAAGGTAGGAAATGGCTAAAAGATCCTTATTGAAAATCCCAAAAATGAGGTCTTTTGGCTTGGATTTGGCTAGCTATTAAAGGTATGGATAGGTCTACTGAATAAGCATGTATAGAAGAAGAAAATAAGCTATGGAAGATAAGGAATCAAACTGGAAATGAAGAGGAGAAAGATTTACAAGTTTAAAGCATGTTTTTACCTTATATGTTACTTAAGCCTTACTTCCCTTCTCTTTTGAATTTCCAGCCATAGAACACCCCTTCTTTGCAAGCCAACTCGGACTGGAGGAGTGGATTGAAATGGGATTAGGTTACATCAATGGAAAAAAGAAGAAAAGAGGAAGATAATGGTTATTTTCATGGTTTAAGACCTTACCTAGTTCAAGATGAGATGCTCTTGGAAGATGGCTGCTACTCACGTCAATGGAG
Source organism: Limonium bicolor (assembly GCA_023374045.1). Taxonomy (NCBI): domain Eukaryota; kingdom Viridiplantae; phylum Streptophyta; class Magnoliopsida; order Caryophyllales; family Plumbaginaceae; genus Limonium; species Limonium bicolor. The sequence goes on along the minus strand of CM041781.1, from coordinate 233,036,523 downwards.
GAAGGAAAAGGGAGGGTTTTAGCTGCTTTCTACAGCTGAGAGAAGGTAAGTGAGGAAAAAATCATCTTTTAGCTTTTAAGGTAAGTGATAAGTGTCCAAATGAGCATGTTTTATAGGTGTATTTCATATATTTTATTAGCACTTTTCTTGCTCATTTCTCCACTTTGGTTAGTTTTCCTCTAGTTATGTTTTATTGATTATCTCACAAATTTATTGGTTAAACATGAGGAAAACCAAGCTAGGAGCAAAGTACACGAAGAGACGAACGCGTAGGCGAAAACGGGGATCAAATCGGAGCTAAAATGAACATTTTAGAGACAAAAGACCCTTGGTCCGGACCAGTGTCCGGATCACCTGGTCCGAACGAAGACTCGCCAGCGCACCCGAGAAGAAAATCGACATGTCCGGACCAGTCTGGTCGGACGGTGGTCCGGACATGTCGATCTTGCCAGCATGCAGGGCGCAACAGCAGCGTGTGAAGAGATAAAATCCTTATCTCTTCACACGTTAACACCACCGCCTTACCTCCCCCTTTACCCTATATTTCTCTATAAATACACCTCCAAACCTCCATTAAATCATATCTCATTCCACCCCAAACTTATGCCATTTTCCCTCCATAAAAATACCATAAAACTCTCCAAAAATCATACATCTCATCCACATATTATCCACATAAATTCCATACAACACCTCATTCCATAAAAAACATTCCATTTCCATACCGTTGTTCTGTCCAACCTCTGCCCAAATATTAGCAGTCAAGATAGTGGAGCTGAATTAATTATCTTTCCCAGATGATTTCTTTTACTTCTCATTCTGTCTTTTTAATTATGTTGGGCTAGAGGATTTACTCCTGGCGAAGGTTTGGCCGTAATTTGTTTAATTATGTAATCTATATTTCTACCGGTTAAAATAAATACAGTTTGTTACGATTAAAGTTTATCTCTCACCTTTTTAATAAATTTCATGAATTTATTAAAATGCTTTTCTAAGTCTATTTTGATCAGACCGGTGATAAATAGACAGGTTAATTAAGCCGTAAATCTGGAGAAAGCTTATTATGATTTAATAAGTTAGTATTTTCAGATGCAAATATAATTCCTCGCACTTAACCGCCGTTTACATATGTTTTGCTCGAACCTGGATTAGACCGAGCATTTTCTGGTAAACGAGTTCTTATGAGTCTATGACTTAGTCCTTAAGATAATAACAGGAATTTTGCCAAACTATTATAATAAACCGGTAGAGATAACATAATTATTCAGATTATATAAACCTGAACCCGGAGTTCCGTCTAATTTATCTTCAACTCAGTTAATCTTATCTGTTGTTTTATTTTACAAAAACAAGTCAATTATTTCCCCCCTCTTGTGACAAGCTTAGGTACTATTTTATTTCACTATAAGTCCCACGGTTTGACCCCGGCCGCTTCTGTCTTACTATACTACTGCGACCGGGTTTTATTTGCAGCCCGACGGATATTTTGAGTATTAATTTCTTTCTTAATTATTTTAATTACACCAGTTCCGACCACTCACGATAATCACTCAGCAAAATGGGGCCGTTGCCGGGGACTTGATTTATTCTAGTCCCTAAGCCCCGGATAATTCACCTGTTATATTATAATAATCTGTTACTATTATTTTGGACATCTGACTTGGACATCTGATTGCGGACATCTGACTTTGAACATCTGACTTCTGACTTCTTAATATTATTGTCATTTAATTTCCATTGTCCTTAACATTTAATTTCCATTGTCCTTAACATTTAATTTCCATTGTCCTTAACATTTAAATTCCATTGTCCTTAACATTTAAATTCCATTGTCCTTAACATTTAAATTTCCAGTATACTAACTACTAACTTAAAATTTCTGTCATTTAATTTTCTGTCATTTCTTTCCATTGTCTCTAACTACTAACTTATAATTTATGTCATCTAATTCCTAACATTTTTATTTATCCTAACACATCACGAGTTTCTTTTTTCTGTTTTGAGTGGTGAATGCCTTTTACAGGTCAAACAGCCTCCCAGAAAATATTAATAATCACACGGTTGGTTACATTCCGGAGATCAAGAGAACCTTTCTGCGCACTCTAAGGCAGATACAAACTCAACAATACAATACCACCACAGTGATAGAATCTGACCGGGAAGCTGACATGGCATCTACACCAGCGACAGTTCGAAATATCAACAGGCCGTCAAATCAAGGACAACAGCCTGCTATCATCCTTCCTCACCTTACCCCATCCGAATACGATGAGTGGCAGAAGCTAAAGCCATATCATCAAATCCGATGTGTAAAGGAGTTGGGCATGTTTGATGGCACCAATCCTGACGAAGCTCTGTTACATGTTACAAAGTTCTTGCAGCATGCCAACAGTCTAACTGCGACCGACGCAATACTTCAGTACGCAAGACTGTCATTATTCCCTCACAGCCTGACGGGAAGTGCGAGCAATGGTATCATAGCCTGACACCAAGTACCATTGGTACTTGGGATGACATGGCCACCAAGTTCTACGACAAATTCCTACCCCCGAGCCGAACGTTGGAAATGATTGCTGAAATCTATAATTTCAAGCAACCTGGGTCGGAGAATATTTGTGAAACTTGGGACCGTTTCAAAGGACTACTACTTACTTGTCCTCACCATGGTCTGACGAAAGAACAAGTATCACAATTGTTTTACAAAGGCTTGATCGGTCCATGCAGAACAATGGTATTATCCTCCTTAGGGGCCGATCTGAAAAAGCCAGGAGCACAATTTCTGAATAGCATGGAGTCTCTTTGTGAAGAAATCAGAGACTGGGCCTCCGGTGGATCAAGGAGCGGTACTCCAGGTTTATACCATGTTGGGGAAAGTGATAACAAGTTTGACCAGCTGATGAAAAGCCATGAGCAACTCATGGAGAGCAATGCTCAGCAGGCAACAAAAGTAAGTACTCTGCAAAAAGTGGTTGAGCAGATGGCTATGAACTCCTACCCCCAGCAAGCTAAGTCGATGATTTCCCGATCATCTACAATCCCTCCAGGCTATGCTCCTCTGCCCCAATCATCTCCAGCTATCTCTTGTACACAATGTGGTGGGCCTCATGACTATGAACAATGCCCCCAACTACAAGAATTGAAAGCAGCAGAGGAAGCAAACTATATCACCAACAATTCAGGGTACAGGCAACCTTGGCAACGTAACATGCAACCCAACCTTCGATACTCAAACACTGACAATATCCAAAACCCACATACACTACAACCATCTCAAAATTACAGACCTCAGTCCAATTTTCAAGGAGGCCAAAGGCAATATCAGCAATAGCCTTATGGGAATAAAGGTTCTTCGAGTCGACCAACTCAACCTCCTTCGAATCCTAAGTCTGAAATGTCTCAAATGCAAGAGATGTTTAAAGCAATGATGGGTAAGTCCCGAGACACGCAAGAGGAGGTCGCAGCCCTGCGCAAAGACCAAAGAGCCTTGCAATCTCAGATTCAATAGTTACTTACCCAACAAAGGCCACCAGGTCAATTCCCTTCACAGACTAACCCCAATCCAAGAGAGCAAGCAAATTCAATCCTTATAGACGATGGCACATTCCAATCAAAAAACTTGAGTGCAGTCTCCCTAAGGAGTGGAAGGGAACTTGCTACCAGAAAAGAAAAAGAAAATCACGAAGAGGCCTACATCTATATGGAAGAAGAAACAACCAATCCAGCCTCACCTCCCTCAAAAATCCAAGTTCCTATTCCTGCTACTCCATCTCCATCTCAAATAACCATCGACATTCCATCTTCATCTCCTAAAAACAATGAACACCCATTTCCCATCAGAATGAAAAAGAAACACCTAGATGAGCAGTTTTCCAAATTCTTGAGCATTTTCAAGAAACTGACTCTCGACATACCTCTAATCAATGCTTTGCAAGAGATGCCTAACTATGCAAAATTTCTCAAGGATCTCTTAACAAAGAAAAAGAAGAAACCTGGAAAAGAAACAGTACACCTCACGGAGGAATGCTTTGCTGCTCTTCTTTGAGCACTCCCTCCCAAACAAACAGATCCGGGAAATCCCGTTATCCCGTGTTTTATAGGTGGAGTGGACTGTGGAAGCGGTTTATGCGACCTGGGAGCCAGTGTTAATATCATGCCCTACGCCACCTTCTTGAAAGTAAAAGGAGGAGAGACGCAACCAGTTCCTTTCAAACTCCAACTAGCTGACAGATCAGAGATCAAGCCAATGGGAATAGTCCGAGATCTGGTAGTTGGAGTGTCTCGCTTTATCTTTCCAGCTGACTTCGTCATTCTAGAAATGGACGACGATGTTGAGGTCCCCCTGATTCTAGGTCGACCATTTCTAAGTACTGCCAAAGCCATAATTGATGTCCACGATGGGAAGATCACTTTGAGATACGAGGATGAAACGATCGAATTCGACATGCAGAAAATGATGAAGAAAAACTCTAACTTTTCTCCTCATGCTAAGACAGTGGGATTAACAGATGATGAGGAGGAGGAAGGTGATTCTTCTACAAATGAGGATATGTATTCCCTATCTTCCACCCCGAAGCGAAACTGAACTGCTAGAGCAGGTATTATGTACTTCTCTAGAAGAAAAGGTGGAGGATCCGGAAGTTAACACCATGCTGGCGTATGTGGAAAAAGGAAGGGCAGGTTTTCAAGCCTACCGACCACCCATCGAAAGACTTGACAGAAAACCTCAAAAATCAATTCCATCAATAGAACAACCACCAGAGCTCGAGTTTAAGGAGCTGCCTTCTAAACTCAAGTATGCCTTTTTAGCTGAAAATGACCATTTACCTGTCATTATTTCCTCTTCTCTGAATTCCGGGGAGGAAACGAGGCTACTAGAGGTATTGAAGAAACACAAAACAGCGATCGGGTGGACTATTGCTGATATAAAAGGAATTGGCCCCTCCTATTGCACACACCACATTTATATGGAGGAAAACTACAAGTCTATTAGGCAACCCCAACGTCGGCTAAACCCTAACCTAAAGGAGGTAGTTAAAAGGGAGGTTCTGAAACTCCTAGACGCGAACATCATCTATCCTATCTCTGACAGTCCATGGGTAAGTCCTGTACAAGTTGTCCCGAAGAAGGGGGGCATCGAGGCTGTTGTAAATGATAAGGGAGAGGCTATCCCTCAAAGAAAAATCACTGGTTGGCGCTGTGGAGGGTGATTTTTCAGTATGAGGGGGGTCTATCTAAATATGGTCTAACTGAGAAGCCTAGATCCTAGAAAATGCCATTTTCTGTGGGGGGTGAAAACCCGTTATTCATGGCAGCCCTCAAATACCTACTTTATCGTCCGTCTTTCCCAGAAAGCGTAAAAGGGAGTGCAAGTGTGCACTACACCCGCTCTCAATGGGCCCCACGCGGACTTATGCCTCTATAAGGCGGATTTGACTAGAGTCGCCACCTAGTTTGACCTATGATAACTAGGAAGGAAGATCGGGTTCTAATAAGAACCGTTAATGACCTGAGATTATTACCTATGGATAGGACTTATCTGGTCATACTAGAGAATTGTGGTGGGTTCGCACTGGGTTACACCCCTTGGAAGTGGCAACGACCACAACTTCGGATTGGTGCCCGAGGAAACCTCGGTCTCCAATTGTCGGGATGCCTTCTTTCAAACCTTGTTAAAGAGATTCAATTATTAAAGCCAAAGGAGGGATTGAGTGAGGGGTGAGGATGAGGCCGGTATTGGAGTTGGTCTGGTTGAAGTGTTTGAGAGGTTTTAAATGCTCTGAGAGATTTGAGGTTGTTTTGGGCCTTCACGGGATATGAGATGATGAGGGAGTTTTGAGGAGTAAAGGGGCATTTTGGTCATTTGTGGAGTTAAGGGTATTCGGATCACTTGGCTGATTTGAGGAGTTTGTGTTTGCGAGTTAGGATTTGAAATGGTCGGGTTCTTAAGGTGTTTTGGGGGAAGTAGAATGTGTTGGAGAGCAATTCGGGTTTTTTTAAGGATGATTGAGTATAGAAGAGGGTATTGGTTTGCAAGTATTCGGTTTTGATGATGTTTCGGGTTTCTGGGAGTCTTCAAGAATTGGAAGTCCTAGGTGACTTGGAGTTGGTTAAAAGGAGGATTGAGAAGTGTTTATGGGTCCTAAAGCTCTAATGGAGATGTTGGATTGGGGTATTCAGAATTGTCTCTTAAATTTTTAAAACCGAAAAAAATCATTTTGTTGTAAAAGGGCGGATAATCCCGAGGGATTACCCTATGTACCCCCTCGAACACGACACTTTATTAATGGAAAGTGCCGAGGCTCGAAAGATGGGGCAATGAATTTATGTCGAAAAATAGGATTCAGAGAGAAACACCATGAATGAGATGTTCTCGGTCGAACCCTAATAACGTCTCTAACTCCCGAGTTTTAAAACATTAAAAACCGAAACATTGAAATCGAGCGGAAGGGAGTTAGACGATTCTAAAATCCCGGCTGCAACTAGGAAGGTCGTTACTTCCCTAAGCACCCCGCCTTGTAAAAATCTAGGCTGCAATTAGGGGAGGTTTGTCACCCTAATGCCCCGCCTAAGAGATCCAGACTGCGACAAGGGAGGTTATGACCCCAGTGCCCGCCTCGGATTTTTATTTTGGGAAGGAAGACAAGTGATGTTCTAACCATGGGGGAAATGCTTTTGAAGGGTTAGACATTTCTTGCTCCCCGAAAACGGTTTTATTTGGAGTTCGAAAACTGAGTTAGAAAAATCTTTGAAATTGTTCGGAATCCTCGATGAAGAAACACTGATTTGAGAAATGTTTTAGGAGAAAACTTTCTGTATATGTAAGAAGAACTTTCTGCATTGAGAAGAGTTTTCTGTGATGTGAGAAGAGTTTTTCCTTTAAAATTCCGCAAAAATGGTTTCTTGAAAATTTGATGAAACTTGGATTATAAAATGATGATTCGAGACTTTTTTGGTTTTTGGATTTTTGAAAGGAATTTAGAATGTGTTGGAATTGATTTGATTTGGTTTGACTTGTGTGGGCTTAGACCGAATTTGGGCCGAGACTTGGGCTGATTTTTGTGAACTCAAGTTTTGGTTGTGGATTTGGATTGATCTTTTTGGTTTTGGGTTGGGTTGAGCATAGAATTTGGGACGGGCTGATGAATTGGGCGGATGGGTATTTGGGCGGATGGGTATTGGGTCGGATGGGTATTTGGGCCGGAGGGGTACTTGGGCCGGAGGGTACTTGGGCCGGATGGGTATTGGGCCGGATGGGTACTTGGGCCGGATGGGTATTTGGCGGATGGGGTATTTGGGCGGATGGGTATTTGGGCCGGATGGGTATTTGGGCAGATGGGCGGATGGGTATTCGGGCCGGTATGGGTATCTGGGCCGGATGGGTATTTGGGCCGGATGGATTTGGGCCGAGTGTAGGTGTTGGGCCGAGCTGGTGGATTTGGGCCGAGGTTAGGTTCGGGAGAGAGATGTAGAATTGGGCTAGTAGATCATGTGGTATTGGGCCGGTCATGTGGGTTGGGGCCTCGATTTGGATGTTGTGGCATTGGGCGCTTGGGTTCGGGTCATGTAGTATTGGGCCTTGGGTTTGGGCTTCGGGCCTCAAGTTTGGTAATGGGCCGAATAGGTGATGGACGAATTTGGGCCTTGGGCCTTGGGGTTCGGGTCTTGGGCTAATGGGCCGAGTGGAGTGTTGGGATGAACTTGGGCTTTGGGCCGAGTAGGGTATTTGGGTCCAGATTATGAGATGGGCCGGCTTTGGGCTTTCAGTTTGGGTGCTGTTGGTCCGGGCTTGGGCCTTGGATTTGGGCTTTGGGTTTGGTAGAGTTGGGCCGGGCTCGTGAACTTGGGCCGGATGGGTATTTGGGTCCAGATTATGAGATGGGCCGGCTTTGGGCTTTCAGGTTTGGGTTGTTGGTCCGGGCTTAGGCCTTGGATTTGGGCTTTGGGTTTGGTAGAGTTGGGCCGGGCTCGTGAACTTGGGCCGGATGGGTATTTGGGTCCAGATTATGAGATGGGCCGGCTTTGGGCTTTCAGGTTTGGGTGCTGTTGGTCCGGGCTTGGGCCTTGGATTTGGGCTTTGGGTTTGGTAGAGTTGGGCCGGGCTCGTGAACTTGGGCCGAGTTTGGTTTCTGTTTGGGCCGTGGGCTTCTTGGGCTTGATCTTGGATTTTGGGCTTGGGCCGTGGGATAAGGGCTAACGGGCCGAATTTGGGCTGTTTTCTATATTAGGCCGAGATTGGTTTTGGGTTAAGCTGGGTAGGGCCGATATGTGGGCTTGGGCCGGATCGAACTCTGGGTAGATTCGTGATGGGCTGAGTTAGGAAGTGGGCTAAGTTTGGATGGGAAGATTTTGGGCCTGAGATGATTTTTGTCAAGAAGAAAATCTGGTTGGAAATGAGTTTATTAAAAAAAGTTGGAATTTGTATTTACAAAATGGTTATGGAAATGAGAGACAATTTCTGGATTTGAGGATGGGGAATTTTGAATTAAAGAGCTGGTGGTCTGAAACGGAAGTGAGATTTAATTACATATATATATACATGTATTAGGTACATTTTAGGGTTTAGAATGTTACCACATGAGATAGGCCAATAGTCTATCAGGCTAGGGGAACATTCTCTATCCTAAAGGGATTATTGTTTGCTTATATACATAAATGTGTGTTTTAAGGTTTAGGATGTCACCACCATGAGATAGGCTGATAGTCTATCAGACCAGGGGGACCCCACTATCCTAAGGGCTTGGTCCTAAAGGTCTAGTAACTAGGGCTTAAATAGAGATAATAAAAAATCAGACAATGAAATGAATTTTTAAGAGAAAATCGGATGTAAAGAATGAACATATGTACACGGAACAAATAAACATGAGAGAAGCACAGGTCACAAGCGAGAGAGAAAGGAGTAAGCTAAAACAAGAAATACCAGATCATGAAAACCACAAATACTGCTTAAACAGAGAAGAGTGAATCCATTAGTGACCTGAGTGATAATCAACCCTAAACTTGAACTGCTAATCCAATTTCAAAAATCTGTTCATGCTCAAAGCTTAACAAAACAACATTGGGTGATCCGAAACATATCAGAATATATACATGATCATGCGTTGATCTTCTCAAAACGAAAAACCCATTCAGACAGGACATCAGACAGTATCTAGGTGGTCATTTTGAATCCTCTTGAACAAACAGGAGCTAGATCAAGAACTAACTGAGATTTCCCTCTTTTTTGTTACCTAAAACCATTGAACTGATTTTCCAGTTATACAAGAGACATAACCTAAGGTGAAACACGCTATCTCCAACATGATTAGACCCAACTGTACAGATATGATGGAGCGCTATCCTTTAATGGATTGCCAGCAATCAGTAAGATGAATTTGGATTTATACAGAACTAACAACCAAACTACAACACATAGTGTAACAGGTCAGAGGCTACCATTGTTTAAATTCACCAATCTCCAGACAAACAAAGCAAATTCTGGGGTTTCTATCAAACTTTACACCCCGAGCATATATTTCCAGAATTAAAGCAAAACCAACTCAATCAGCTTGTAACCATCAGAAGATATGACAAAGATATAGAGCACCCACACAACATATGAAGAGTAATTATGGGAACCAGAATTAATACCGAAGGAAGAGTATTTACACTTTCCTGCAAATCTCATAACATCAGAGACAAAACAACATTAGTCCAACAGGTTAGCAAGGAAAACAGGACAAATTCCACGGAATTAAACTGTACCCTTTGTCGGGCACCCAAGATGGTGAGATTAAAATCTTCATCAGAAAGACAGACACTCAATGGCTATACGAAGTCAGAAGGTTTCGAGTCTCATTCGAAACTTAGGCCAAGAACAATAGAGGAGATTCACTGGGAAAATCACCAAGTCGACCAAGAACAATAGGGGTGAGACACTCGACTGGAGATGGACCAGTGTGCTCATTAATAGCAAATCCAAACAGAAACGTGGTATGGATACGGACACTGTTATGACTAGCGTTGAAACCAGTTTTGCTTGCAACTTACAAAGCGAGAAAACAACCATGGAGTCGGGACCGAAATGATCCAGACTTGAGGCGCTACGGAGATATCAAAACTAAGCAACTCAAATATACGTATACATGGGGGAACGACATTAAGCACACCCCTGACCTGTTCGTGGGCTTCGATGCCCATACCAGGTCATAACACCACCCGAAATATGGCGATAAGGCCGAGTTTTCCGAAACAGATTACAAATGATATACAGGAATGGAGAACCGCAAGCCGAGGGTGGATGAAAGTTATAGTCGGGACGATTACCGAAACTACATTCATCCCCGGCGATCAAACGTATGTAAAAAAAATCCGAAAAAACGAAGGGAAAACAAGAACATGTATGAATTTGAGATGGAACTTAAGCTTTCGACCCGCTGAAGCCAGGGACCTGCGAAATGAATGATTCGAGGCCTGTTTCTGGGTTTACCGAATGAAGAAGAAGAAGAGTGTATGATGAGAAATGGAGGTGGGTTCCGTGTCGGAAAAAGATTTTCTCGACATGAACCCTAACCCTTTGCTGTCATTGGGCTGAGCCCTCGGGCAAAATGAGTTCGTGACGGAAATGAGAAGAACGAGAACGAAGATTGCTGACATTGGAGAGAGAGATTGAGAGCAAGAATGATGAAGGGACTTACGCTGTCGACGGTGGAGGGACGGGCTAAAGCTAGATTCCGGTGGGATAGCGCGCGTGTCAGAAGAACGGTTTAGGAAGGAGGAAGTTTTCCGGCGAAAGAGGGTGATGAAGAGGCGGTCGAGTTCGAGAGGAAGAAGACCGAAGGAAACGCAAGAATGTTTTTCTTCTTTTCAAAAGGAGAATGTTGGGGATTTGTGTCTGATTCTCGATCGCCTGCACAGTAGGGTTTTTTGAGAATGTCTTTATAACCGAGAGATGCCACCAGATGGGCTTTTTTGGAGTAGGAAAGACGGGTCCAAATGAGAGGAGACTGGGCCTGGTCCAAGCCTGTGGCAAACAAAAAATAAAAGGAGAGGGATGCTCCCGCCCAGATTCGAACTCAGTGTCATTAGCTTCCTCCCTGAATACCCTGACCAACTGAGCTACAACCGCATTCGGTATACAGATGCGAGGAAATAGATAAGGGTTATGTTACGAGCCGGGGCAAAACAAAGGGAAATGTCTCCATGGAATGTTTTAAAAAGCAACAAAATATGCATACGAAATGAAGTCAATTAAAAACAGATTTCAACAAAAGCTCGTGCTCCTTTTCCATAGGAATGTGAGGCTTAAATGTCGGGAAAAAGAAATTCCTTAGTCGAAAACGGGGACGACCGCCTTGTTTCTGGAAGCATGTTCCTTTTTGAATTTTTGTTTTAAAATAAAACGGGTGAGAATTTTTGGTGTCTACAGATGGCTCCCCTTGATTCAATTCTGCAATAGAAGGCTTGCAGAATTGGATCAAGGTTGACGGGGCGCCAAAAATTCTCACTGCGGTTTAGCGGTGCGCTGGGATGCGACCGTGAGTGCGTGAATACGATTGGAAGTACGAGGACTTATGACGAGCCTCAGTTAGACCTCTTTGACATCTAACCCTAGGACTTATGACGAGCCTAGGATACTGACAATCCGACTTGGTTTTAGGGTGCACGAGGGCTCAGGAGTGCCTCAACTGGACCTCTTGATATCCAGTCCTAGGGCTTATGACGGGCCTAGAATGCGATTGAGAGTACGAGGACTTAGGAGTGCCTCAACTAGACCTCTTGATATCTAGCTATAGGACTTATGACGAGCCTATAATACCAACAACCCGATTTGATTTAAGGAGCACGAGGGCTTAGGAGTGCCTCAACTGGACCTCTTGATATCCAGTCCTAGGGCTTATGACGGGCCTAGAATGCGATTGAAAGTACGAGGACTTAGGAGTGCCTCAACTAGACCTCTTGATATCTAGCTATAGGACTTATGACGAGCCTATAATACCAACAACCCGATTTGATTTAAGGTGCACGAGGGCTTAGGAGTGCCTCAACTGGACCTCTTGATATCCAGTCCTAGGGCTTATGACGGGCCTAGAATGCGATTGAAAGTACGAGGACTTAGGAGTGCCTCAACTAGACCTCTTGATATCTAGCTATAGGACTTATGACGAGCCTATAATACCAACAACCCGATTTGATTTAAGGTGCATGAGGGCTTAGGAGTGCCTCAACTGGACCTCTTGATATCCAGTCCTAGGGCTTATGACGGGCCTAGAATGCGATTGAAAGTACGAGGACTTAGGAGTGCCTCAACCAGACCTCTTGATATCTAGCTATAGGACTTATGACGAGCCTATAATACCAACAACCCGATTTGATTTAAGGTGCACGAGGGCTTAGGAGTGCCTCAACTGGACCTCTTGATATCCAGTCCTAGGGCTTATGACGGGCCTAGAATGCGATTGAAAGTACGAGGACTTAGGAGTGCCTCAACCAGACCTCTTGATATCTAGCTATAGGACTTATGATGAGCCTATAATACTTTGATGGAGTTGTACGAAACTCGCTGCGGTGAAAGATCGATTTGAAGTCGAATTTAGTTGCATGTTGATTCGGGGTCGGACGCTTTCTGATGGGTCCTTCGATCCTCAACGAAGGATTTGAGATTGGAAAATTTTCTCTTGTGTCGTCTCCTTTAACCGCATGGGTGTTCGGGATGATGGGATTGGGTGATTCTGATATATACACGGTCGGGTGGTCTAACATAACCTTTGGGGACCGTGGTGATCAAGTGCGATTTTTGTGATCTTGGAGAGGGCTTCGGCCGACGACTCTAGTAGTTTGACGGTGGCCCTGACGTTGCACTGGGATGGCCCTGGCATTTCTCTGAGATGGTTCCGGTTTGATATGTGACTCCCTTGTGAGCAACGACTCTGGGATGGTTGATGGGTTCGGGTTCGATATGATCTGAGGGCTCCGGTATGATCGGATGGCTCCAGTGTGATCTGTGGCTCCCTTGTGAGCAACGACTCAGGGATGGTTGATGGGATCGGGTTCGATATGATCTGAGGGCTCCGGTATGATCGGATGGCTCCATCTTAATCTGTTGGCTCCGGTATGGCTCTGAGATGGCTCCGGTATGGCTCTGAGAGGGCTCCGGTATGGCTCTGAGATGGCTCCGGTTTCACTCCGAGATGATCCTCTCGATTGAGACGGGTTTCTTCATAGAGTGATGGCACTGGCAATGTAGTTCGAGGGGAGGAGGGGTTTTGTTTGGGACGGGGTCGCACCCTGAGAGGGTTGCCTACGTACTCAACTCCCTGTTGAGATCAGACCTTACGTAGTTCATTAGTTTTTAGGAGTGAGGAGTTCGGTGGTGAAGAGGAATGTTTTGCGGGGCATTTTCTTCGAATGGCGCCCGAAGGCTTTTGATCCTTTGTTTTGATGGTTGTGTGGTCTCCGAGAATCGCGGTCATGCCGATTGGTGAAAGAGACCGGCTTTGTGCTGTGGCTTTCCCTTCTGGAAGAGCATACTCATTTTTCTCTTTCCGTGGTGTAGGATATTATGTCCGAACCGATGGATGCAAATCTATTCTACATGCATTTTTGGAATTGGATATGATTGTATGCAAAGAGAATGTCGTGTCAAGGCGAGTTCAACCAAGAATTCTAGTTAAGTCAAATTAGTCGTTTCTAAGCCACTTCTTTCTTGAAAAATCTTCCCGAAAGAGGTCTCTCGGGATCTCCTATACCTTTCCGTTTTCTTTCTTAAGGTCAGTTAGGCTTTCTTTAATCGGGGTGATGAACACTCGTTTTTTTTTCTACCTTCCTGATTTCTTTGACGCTCGTTTGTGTGTGATCGTATCGACAAGGTCGGACGCGTCGTAGCCGTTCATGTTTCGAATTTGGTACTTTCGAATCAAGCAAATACCATCTCTAAGTCGGAGGTCTTTCGATGGGTTATAACGGGGCTGCAGGGTATGTCACATGGGACTGGAGGACTTGTTTGAGGATTGTGGGGCTTTGGTGCAACGGAGGATATGCTTCACCTTCGCCATGGACGGAGTGATTTTTGGACTCCTATCGCGTTTGTGCGGATTATTACGTGCTCTCATTTTTATTTGCTACTTTCTTTGAGTAGTCGATTTGCAGTTCTTCATGTTTGACATTTCTGGTCTCATTTATTTATCAAGTGTGGAGGCATCGAGTGGTGTGAGACTTTCATTTCCTCTCTTTGCTATTTTGAGCGTTTCGTGCTCCGCTTCGCTCGTTTTTATCCTCTTTGGGTATCTCTTTTGAGCTTTCTTCCATGCTTTAAATGATGGGTAAGGAACCATGGCTCCAGCTCTTTTATCCTCTTTTGCAGGGGTGAATGGTTGTGTGATGTGGGGTGGTATATCGTGGAGCTGTTTTTGAAAAGATTCTCAATGAAAGGCTCAGCGGGGTTCACTAAGGGATCGTTTTCAGGGTCAATAGGGCTTTTGGCCTTGTGGAGGTTTTCTTCGATCCTAGGTGCCTCGTCATCCCTATCGACAGATAATTGTTTCCTCTACTATTCTCAAATTTTGACATGAATGGTAACGCGCTTTTCTCATCAATATTTAGTTCCGTGAAGGGGGATCCTCACATGGTGTTTTGAATTTTAAATGCATCAAGCGCTCTGGGTTTTGCACGCTCTGTGTTTCTCTCATGCACTCAACTCTCACGGGAGGTTAGAGATCCTTTCAAGACCTCTTCGGGGAAAATGATACAAGAATTCGGCGGCCTTTGATGACTTATGTGACTTTCCTAGAATTAAAGATCGAGATGCACCTCGACACTAGGGATATGTAAATGCAAATGTAAATGCAATTAAGCTAAACCTAATGCAGATGATAATGATGACTTTTGTGTGGATGCATTTTTTTTTGATGCGTTTTTGTGGATGCATTTTTTTTTTATGGATGCATTTTTTTTATGGATGCATTTCGTGGATGCATTTTTTGGATTTTTGAATGAATGCGTGTGTTTTTTTTTTTGGGTTTTTATGACGGTTCAGACATAATATCGTTTCAGCCGGTCAAGATTGACAAGGCTTTGAAATTCTTCCCCGTCCAAATCTGTGAGTAATACAGCTCCATGAGGGGTTATTTCTTTGACCAGATAAGGGCCCACCCAGTTCGGTCTGAACTTCCCTCGTGGGTCTGGTAAATCTTTCCTCAGCTCTTTTAGGACGAGATCACCCACTTGGATGTTTCGTTCTTTGATCCTTTTGTTGAACGCTCTAGCCATTCTCTTCTGGTAACCCTGGATGTGATATAATGCATGAAGGCGTTTCTCATCAAGAAGGGCAAGACTGTCATAACGCTGTTGCAGCCAGTCACTTTCAGCAATTTTCAGCTCGTTAGTGACCCGAAGAGTTGGAATTTCAAGCTCGATTGGCAAAACACATTCTGACCCATACACCAAGGAATACAGGGTGGCTCCGGTTGCAGTTCTGACAGTCGTTCGGTAACCCCAGAGAGCATAGTGTAGCTTTTCCGGCCAATCTATGTACGTTTCAACCATTTTTGCCAGTGCACTTTTTACGGCTTTGTTGGCGGCTTCGACCGCTCCGTTAGTCTGAGGTCGGTATGGAGATGACCTGTGGTAGCGGATGTCGTATTTTTCCATGACCCGGATAGTGTCTCCGTCGAATTGGGGACCGTTATCTGACACGAATTCTGAGGGGACTCCATATCGGCATATGATATCTCGCTCGATGAACTGGGCAACTTGCTTTGATCCGATGTTTGCGAACGACCGTGCCTCTACCCATTTACTGAAATAATCTATCGCTACAAGGATGTAGCGGTGTCCATTTGAAGCTTTGGGGTGGATTTCTCCAATGATGTCGATTCCCCATATAGAGAACGGCCAAGGAGCCGCCATGGTTGTCAGGGGTAGAGGAGGCAGGTGTTGCAGATTAGCATGGGTCTGGCACTTGGCACACCTTTTCACGAATTCGTGACAATCGGCTTCCATTGTTGTCCAGTAGTACCCTAGTCTGAGGATTTTCCGGGATAGGGAATGCCCTCCAGCATGGGTCCCGCATACTCCCTCGTGGACGTCCTCGACGATCTTATCAGCCTCTTTTCTGGTCACACATAAGTGTTGAATTCCATTCGGCATTCTCTTGTAGACCCTGGTGCCGCAGATCACATACTGACTTGACATTCTTCTTAGAGCAATGCGGTCCTGCTTAGTGGCTTCTGGCGGATACTCTCCTTTCCTAAGGAAATTCTCGATGTCCACAAACCACTCATCCTCAACTTCCCCTGTCTCGATGGCTCCAATCTCAAAGGGGTGTGTTAGTCATGGTTATCCACAAGGGGAAGTATAGTGAACCGGTCGGTACTTGGACCACTGAAGCCAAAGAGGCTAAAGAGTCGGCAAAGATGTTCTGGCTCCGGTTCACGTGCTTGAAGGTCACGTTTCGAAAGCAGGTGATTAGATGCGAAAGGTAGTCGTGGTAGGGGATCAATCGTTCTTCTCTGATCTCCCAAGTCTGGTTGACTTGCGAAATAACGAGATTAGAATCGCCAAAGACCTCCAACTCTTCCACCTGCAGTTCTAACGCCATTTCAAGTCCCAGGATGCAGGCTTCGTATTCCGCCATGTTATTGGTGACTGGGTAATTGATTTTTACCGCAGCTGGAAGCAAATCTCCCTCAGGGTGGATCAACAAGATTCCGGCCCCTTTACCCTTATGGTTGACGGCACCATCGAAGTACAATCTCCAGCAAGTCTTCCGTAATGTCATGATCTGTTCATCCGGGAAATCGTCATTTCCGAAGAACTCGGATGCTACAGGGCATTCTGCTAGATGTTCAGCTATGGCACTCCCTTTGATTGATTTCTGAATTTTGAAAGTGATATCGAATTCAGACAATAATAGGGACCATCTGGATAAGCGACCGTCAAGAATTGGCTTTTCCAGAAGGTACTTTATAGGGTTCATGCGTGCGATCAGATGAACCTCTTGCCCTAACAAGTAGTGCCTCAGCTTCTTTGTAGCCCAGACCAAAGCAGCACAAAATTTGTGGATATCAGAGTATCGTGTCTCTGCATCGACCCATTTCTTGCTGATATGGTAGATTGATTTCTCACGCGGTGGGGATCCTTGTTCCTGGGCCAGCATGGCGCCCATGGATGTTTCCCGAGCTGTCAGGTAAAGAATCATTGGCTTACCCTCCTGGGGCGGTACCAAGAAGGGCGGGTTTTGCAAATAGGTTTTGATCTTCTCAAAGGCTTCCTGACACTGTTCATTCCAGACTTTAGACGCATCTTTCTTCAACAGACGGAAGATAGGCTCACAGGTCTCGGTTAGCTGCATGATGAATCTTCTGATGTACTGGACTCTGCCTAGGAAACCCCTGATTTCTTTTTCAGTCTTCGAGGAGACATTTCTTGAATGGCTTTTATCTTATCCGGGTCTACCTCGATTCCTCGAGTAGTGATCATGAAGCCCAAAAGCTTTCCTCCGGTCACTCCGAATGTACATTTCTCGGGTTTAGCTCATCTGGTACTTCCGCATCCGATCGACAGAACTTTCTCAGATTTATCAAGTGGTCCTCCGTTGGGCAGCTTTGACAATCATGTCATCTACGTATACCTCCACTCCCTTGTGAATCATATCATGCAATAAGGTAGTGGCGGCCCTTTGATATGTGGCTCCACATTCTTCAAGCCAAAGGGCATGTTCCGTAACAAAGGTTCCCCACTGTGTAATAAGGACGTCTTTCCTGATCCACTACAGCCATTCGATCTGATTGTAACCTGAAAACCCATCCATGAATGACAGTGCATGTTGGGCAGTATTATCCAAGGATATCAATGTGGGGTAAGGGAAGCTGTCTTTGGGGCTGGCCTCGTTTAAGTCCCGAAATCGATGCATACTCGCACCTTCCATTTTTCTTTGGGACGGCTACGATATTGGCTAGCCAATCGGGGTAATTGACGACCCGAATAAAGCCAACACGTAACAGCTTCTCAACTTCCTCTTTCACTTTCAATTGATGCTCAGGTTTCATTCTTCTCAAACGTTGTTTCTTAGGTTTGGCATTAGGATACAACGGTATTCGGTGTTGGACAATGTCGGGGTCAATCCCGGCATGTCTGCATAGCTCCAAGCAAAAACATCGACATATTCAATTAGCAGGGAAGTCAAGTCACGTTTTTCTGTTTCACTCAGACCCAAACCAACTTGCAAGGTTTTAGGGTTATCGGGTGTTCCGATATTTATTGCTACCGTGTCCTCCACAATCTGGTGTGGGTGGATTGTTCGATGGGAGGCATACTCTCCTCATCGTACTCCTCTTCTTCGGCCTCAAGATTTTGCGATGAATCAAACAGTTGAGAAGACAGAATAGACGAGAAATCTGAACGAACTGAATTTTCATTAATATCCGATGAGCTTGGAAGCTCAGAGATTGTAAGAAAATTGCCACCACTTTTACAAGTGAAAATAAGTGGTGGCGATCCATCTCTTAGTCCGAATCTACTTGCATTGTCGACTCCCGATACAACTGTAACTACCATCATCACTAAAACTATCACGTCGCTATCACTATCTCTATCATCGCTACTGCTAACTAGGCTAACTAAGTAAGGCTCTCGGGGAATCAGCTCTTCTTTCCTATGGTAGACGACAAGACACGCTCCATGGCCATCTACCGAGGGTGCGGGGTCCTTGATGACTGGTTTGGTCGTGACACTGCTCTCCGCTGCATCCTCGGTTCCTTGGCCCTTGTCGCCATGGTCTTCAAGGCATGAGTAGAGGAAGTAAAGTGGTCGACCAGCTCTCCCACTCCATTGTCTCCTGACTTCCCTGAGCTTGAACTGCTTTCTGCTTATCACAACTCACAGATACACATGGTTCAAGGTTAACTGGTAAGAAAAAATCTATGGGGATTCTTACATGTGAATCTGTCAACATCATACCTGGCATTTCTGTGAATCCTAACCCGGCTCCTCGGCCTCCAGCATATGGTGTAACGGCTCTACCGTGCCCTGTAGCTCCTTTCCTAATCCATTCCCCTGTTTGTAGCCCATCCGAGACATCATGTGCTGTGATGCGGGGCTATAGACACTAGGGTCGAAGTAGAGAGGAGTGATGGAAGAAGTTTGACTTACCTGCTGCGCCGGTTTCGCCACTGTGAACCCCCCAAGGGTTAGCTCCCGTTGACCTGGCGCTTTGATCTCGAAAAGCTGGGATTCATTCCTTGCCTCTCCTAGCACTTCCACGATCCGTCCTCCATGCTTAAACTTGAGCTTTTGGTGGACTACTGAGGGCACACCCTTGATTTGGTCAATGAAATTCCGGCCCAGCAGTAAGTTGAAGGTGGAAGAAATATCAATGACCATTACTTCGATAGAGAAGGAGGCATCCTCGATGAGGATTGGCAGGGTGATCATCCCTAACACTTTTCTGTGGCTGTTATCGTATGCGCTTAAAGTCATCTCCACAGGTTTGAGATCATTATACCCCATGTGTCGAGCAACACGCAGCGGGCAACATTTACTCAGCACCGTCATCGATGAGTGTCTTGGGACATTGAAACCCCCAGCTTTTACAGATATGTAAAGGGCTCGTCCAGACTGGCGGGAGATTTCCTCATCCGTGAAGGTGATTGCCATAGCAGGGGTTGGGTCAAGTGGGCTACGATGGTGTCTACACTGACCGTTTGTTCTTATCCATTTTAAGATGTCGGGCCACTGCATTCTTGTGTTCCTCTGACATGGTCAACAGGACCAGATTGTGATGGGATGCTTGTGCTCTTCAACTTCTTGAGCAATTCTTCTTCTCCAGCCAATTTACTTCTCCGATTCACTCAAAGTGAGATCATGCACTTTCTGGGGTAATGACGCGGCCTCTTCAGCAAGCTCGACCGGCTTGTAGTGTTTTCCTGAACGGGTAAGATGGTGGTCTGACTTAGATCTTCATCTTTGATCAAGAGAGGTGCCCTGATCGGGGTTACCGCAGGCGGACCATCATCTTCGTTGGTGATGAGGATGACACTGCACTCAGAAATTCTCCTCCTCGCCTTCGGCAGCCTTCTGTCGGCACCAAGCTCTACCACCTCCAATGCTTTCATAGTTTGTAGAGCTCTCGTGCCTCAAGATTCAGTCCCACGAGTAACTCAAGGTTCTTCCATTTGCCGCCCTACTATCAGCAGGTGATGATAGACACCCTTCCTTGTCCTACTAGACGCTCGACTGTAGCACGTATCTCATGCGTCATTGCTAGATATTCATGCATTTGCGGTTGAATATCATGCTGGATTTCTGGACGATGAACTCGGAAGGCGTCTAGCTCCGGAGATAGCACGATTGGAGGGGTGTGCTCTGGTTGCCCGGCTCAGAGGAATTCTCAATGGCATGGATCCTTATGATTCGGCTAACCTCTGATTCCCAAGGGGCTCAGCACCTTTGCTGGTATGGTTCGAGAGTAGGACGGGTAGTCATTGTACGTGGGTAAACATTAAGTGTATGTATACAGTAGGTGTAGTAGACCGATGTTGTTGTCGGCACCAGTTTACAAATACTCGTATAGTTGTTAAGGTGTATGTTGTTGTTATGTTAATGGAAAGGGATACTGATGTATAGTTGCTCGGGAATTTAGCCCATCAGACCGTACATTGTGTATGTATTAGCCTTGTTCGCCACGTGGGTGGCTAACGGGGTACACCAACAAGTTAAGTAATGTGATGAGATGTTTCTCCGCTGCAGTTTGTTTGTAAGTATGTTAATGTTGGGGGTGTTACACTTCTCTCCTTCTCCTATCAGGCTCATCATATTCACTTGCCTGGGGATAAAGTTGTTTTGAGTGTTCGGATTAGTTTTCAGGAATTCCCACCTCCCCTGCATCGATCAGGTCCTGGATGGCATGCCGCAAGGCCCGGCAATTTTCAGTACCATGTCCCTTGATCATGTGGTATTCACAAAAACTGGCAAGGTTGGTTCCCATCTGGGTAACTCCTGGTTTGGGTTTCGGGTGTCCCAGCAAAAACCCACTTTTCTTCAGCTTTTCATAGGCTTTGTTCATTGGCATTCCTAAGCTGGTGTAATTCCTTCTGGGTTGAGTCTGGTAGCTGCTTGGCGGTGGAGTTGCAGAGTAGTTTGAAGTTGACCCACTAACTTGGGCTTGGAATACTGGTGGCTGGGATTGATTAGTTGATGGGGTAGGGACAGATTTTCCAATTGTGTCTGCCTTGGACTGCCTATTCTAATAATTCATCCCTCTAGGGTTTGACCCTTGAAAATTCAAACCCTTCAGACGTCCAGCTAGGGACAGTTCTTCTGCAGCAGTGGCAGCAGCTTTCAAGTGTCGGAAATCACAAATTCCGAGGGACTTAAGATGGTCTGAATAAGGGTTTTCCAAGCAATCGATAATGATTCTTATTTGCTCATCTTCGTTGGGCCGGTCTAGCATCTGCCCCGCCTTCTCTCTCCATCTGGTGATGAATTCCATCACTGTCTCATGATTTCTGGGTCTCATGGTTTCTAGGTCTCTCCGGGTGACCCCTAGGTGAGTGTTATAACTGTACTGCTCCACGAAAGTCTGGTAGACCTCTTCCAACTTCTTCCCTGAGAAATCCATTCTTGATACCCAAGTTTGGGCTGACCCTTCAAGATAACTGGGGAAACAGATTATCTTCATCTCGTCATCTAGCCCATACATAGTCATGACCCGGTCAAACTGGGCGAGATGGTGTCTGGGGTCCCCTTTCCCTGAGTACTTAGAGATTTCTGGCAGTTTTAGATTTTCGGGCAATTTGGAGCTGGGCTTTAGTTGGAACTGACGAAAACCCAACATTTTGGCTCTCTCCCCGAGCTGCATCTCCGCTAGTAGCTCTTCTTTCAGGGATTTCTTCATTTGATTGAGGTCAAGCGGAAAATGTTCAGCAGGTGGGGCTTGGTTATAACCATGAATCAAATGGTTAGATGGTTGGGGTAACAGTTGGGTCTGGGGAATTGCCTCCTCAAAACGGACGGCATGTCCGGGTGTGGTGTACTGGTATTGATTGAGTTGGATGGGGTCAGGGTGTGGAGAGTTGGGATGAATGAATTCTGGTTGTTTGGCTTGATATAGGTGGGCTGTTTGGACAGTGGCTCCAGCGGGTGGGAACGGTGGTAGTCTGGGGAAGGTGGTTGGTACTGTGGGGACCGTGGTCATGATTGGAGGTGGCAGGGGTGCTCCTGAGAGTAGGTCAGCCGTTTGAAAAGTTGTAGTGACTGGGTGGATGATGGTGCGTTCTTTCCCTGTGGTCGGTTGTGGTATGCTGGTGTTGAACATAGGGTTTTGATTGCTCCAGACTCTGTTGGGGTGTGGGGAGGAGTCCTCAATATAATCTTCATCGGGGTCAGTAAGGTATGGATCCTTTCCCTTGGCTGACCTCTCTTGGCGCAATTGCTCCTCTAGCCTCTCAACAGTTTGCTTCAGCATGTTCTCATTTCTTGTTGACTGTTCTAGCATACGGTAGAGAATACTTGGATCAGGAAGACGTGAGCTACCGCCGCTAGCTCCTACAACTGCACTTGCCTCAACAGCCGGGATGGCTGGGACACCTTCTGAGGCAGTTGGATTAATCAGATTTGGATCCATAGTTTCAGATGATGTTTCGGTCGCGGTATCACTAGCCAGCCTACCTCGGGAATCTCTTTTCCACAGTCGAGTAATGTTGGAAGACTGGAGGAGTGCTCTTCACTTTCTGCTAAAGCTGTGATACCCCGGAAATACAAAGTATGCAAAAAGTCAGTATGAATGTAACTTTGAAAGGGTGAAAGGGAAAGAGGAGGGAGGGGTCGTCCCCGATTTTTACGAAACAGCGTATTCTTTGGTTAAATTGTTTTGTAAAACGGTAAAACGGAAAAGGAGCACAAGCCGATTTCCATTTCCTGAAACAAAGGTCGTGCTATCATTACTTAACTACCGTTGCAATATAGTGGGAGATAAGGGATTACATTCGAGTTCATAGGGGAAACATAACATTAGTTTAGAGAAAATAAATAGTCATTACATAGCCGAGTTTCATAATGGGAAAAGGGAATTACATCTAAATTAAGAGGGGGAAATACATAATATCGAGCGAAACATAAAAGGTCATTACATATCCGAATTTCATAACGGGAAAATGGGGAATTACATCCAAAGTGAAACAAAAGGGGGGGGGGGCATATCTAGGACCTAGATGAGTAAGAGGACCGGCGGGAAGGGTCAGGCAAGCGCTTGTTTCCTCTTCAGGTTTCTTCTCTCTTTCTTCCTCTGCTGGCAGGCTGACATGGGGGGCTGCAAGTTCTCGACTATCGCCTCACCAGGTTTCTGCACGATCACCGGATGAATGAGTGAGTAGGGATAGCGAACTTGCCGGTTGATCCTCATGTCGAGCCAATTCTTGTATCCGTCGCTAAGGTCCAAGCAAGTTTCCCTATTAGCGTAAACAGCCCACTTTAAGCCATTGGCATAAGCTTCGATGACATATCTAATCGCGCTATCAGTAAACTGATGGCTTCTGAAACCTGACTCGATGGCTCCCGGGATGGTCTGCTCGCGCCCGAATTGGCGCATCGCCCTCTGAGGGTAAATGGTGATAAATTTGCCCAGGCCAATGAGTATTAATCCGCTGTTACCGGCCGATTGGACTGCTCCCCCTTGGACATCCCAATCCTTAATGACCCAGCGCTTGAAAATCAGATGAGTGTCACAGAACCGAGCTCTCCAGCCACCTTCCGGCTTGCGCTCTCGCCTCCTAGCCATCATAAGGGTGTCCATATTGACTACCGAGTAGTGGGGTGCTACTGGCAATAGGTGCAAATGATCAAAAAGCCAAATCTGAAGTAGCAAGGGGCTTCCTACGAAGAAGGTCTCTGCGGTTCCCATCTCCTTCCAATGGTCTAAGGCCCGAACGATTTCAGCGGCCGCTACTGATCCGACACTCAGTCCCTCATTGAATGCATGTAGTAAGTAGATGACCTGAGGATTCATTCTGAGGTCTCTCTGCCGGAACAAAACACACCCATGATGCAAAGGTCCAATACCCGTCTCCTGGTCTTAAGCGAGCGGTAAGGTCGGCTAAAACGTTCCAGTAGTTCTGGTATGCTCAATCCCATATTCCCGAAGTTCTCGACCTCCTCTGGGCTTACATCTAAGAACTCTGCTGCGAATCTTGGGGTTCTAGTCCGCTCTGTAGGGATCATCGGCATTCTCTGATGAGGCTCTATTTTGAGGAAAGCGTCCAACTCCGCCGGTAATATCACCAGTTCTTCTCGGAAGAAACGGTACAAGTGATCAGCTGGATCCCAATAGGTGACGGATTCAAACAGCGCTTCATAGATTATGTCGACCTTGCACAAGCGAGCAAGGCTTGTCAAGAGTGGCTCACATGTATTCTTCATCTCCATACAATGGTTCAAAAGCTCTTGACCAAACTCCTTTTCTCTAATTAACTCTTGCTGAAAAGGCGAGACTTGACCCTGACTCCCAGATGCTGTTTCATTCTTTGGTTTCTGTTGTGCCTTGCTGCGTTTCTTCTCCTCCCCGGGCACTGGCACTAGTCGGTTGAACATGGTTAATCCTGCAAAATTGAACAAATAAAGAAAAGGGGAAGAAAGTGGTGAGCAAGAATAAGGGATAGCAGTTTAAGCAATATTAGTACGACCCTCGTTTTTGGAAACGGAAAGCTAGATTTGGAAGATAATTTCAAAAAGGGTTTGAAAACAATTTTTGATCTTAAAAAAGGTTTTTGAAAAGGGTTTGAAAACAATCTTTAGAAAAGGGTTTAAAAAACCGTAAACGAGCTCCCAAATACTTGTTGATTGAAACAACTTTGTTTAAATGAGAATTCCGAACAATTTTTGAAGGCGCAAACAAATGGGTTTGAAAAGAGGTTTTCACACAATGCGAACTGCTCAAATTAAATCGTGGCTGGTTTTTCATGTGGAGCTGAGTGCGAATGATTGGGATAATCACCTTCCAGGTCAATCAATGTTTCCATACCACCGGGGGTACCGTCGTCCCTTCACTGTTCATCTCTCGGGATTTATCTCTGTTATGCCTTGTGGGGCACGTCATTAAGAAAGTCCGGAGTGCTTAAGTTCGAAAGGTCAGGAAACCCGAAGTGGTACAATCACACGAGCCACGGCTGGGGATTATCACAACATACTCACTTTTTGGGAAACTTGGGGAAGTACTGCATGGGAACGGGTCTCTCGTCATCTGCACGGTCAGGTGTGTCTAAAGTCCAAATTACTCACTGACTACGTTGTGCCATGTATGGGTATCCGGTAAATACGGGATCCGCTATGGACGTGTAGCGTGACATTGGGCTTTAGAGACACCCGTGGTGCAGAGGAACAATGGAGAACTGAGCCCATGCAATCTTCAGGGTAAGGCAGAAGGGTGGTCAGACAGGCGGCATACAAGGGGGTGACTACCCATAAAACCCGTCCTAGACACCGGATTAGGCAGCTGGACACTGAAGGCTCATGGTTCACTATATGCTGGTTTGGACTCGGATATGGAGGATAATTTTGGATCATGAGTCTTCAGGGCGTAGGTCGGTGACCGTCTCGCCTCGCGGGCTTAACCACTCAATGAGTGACCCGACTCATGGGAAATCAATCGTGGACCGATTGGGATGCCGTGACTCGTGGAAATAGGGGTGACACAGAGGAATGCATGTCCTAAGCTACCCGTGCACTTACAACTTGTAAATGTAAAGGCGGTAACGGTGTAGGTCAATGACCGTCTCACCCCACAACAAGCAACAGTAATATGAATGCGGTAAATAAAGCAGAGAAGAACAAACAACCCTATTTACTAACTGTTTTGTTGAAGGCGGTAATTCCAATTGGTTGTTATTAACCTAAAGGGAAGTTAGCTTCGTTCAATCCTAAGTGTCTCTTTCTAATCGTGAGCTAATGATTAACCCAATTGTTGTAATGTTTGTTGAGGATCTATCAAGTCCTAACTGTCCTCATCAGGTACATACTCTAAGTGTGGAGTAGAGTAATCCTAGAGGCTTTGAAATGAATCTCATGAAGGTTTTGAAAGAGGCGGGGAAATCCTGACAATTTGAATGGAGTTCAGTCTTCCTTGAGTTTGAGAAAAACTTACTCAAGTTTTCCCCAGCAGAGTCGCCATTCTGTGGAGGGTGATTTTTCAGTATGAGGGGGGTCTATCTAAATATGGTCTAACTGAGAAGCCTAGATCCTAGAAAATGCCATTCTGTGGGGGGTGAAAACCCGTTATTCATGGCAGCCCTCAAATACCTACTTTATCGTCCGTCTTTCCCAGAAAGCGTAAAAGGGAGTGCAAGTGTGCACTACACCCGCTCTCAATGGGCCCCACGCGGACTTATGCCTCTATAAGGCGGATTTGACTAGAGTCGCCACCTAGTTTGACCTATGATAACTAGGAAGGAAGATCGGGTTCTAAGAACCGTTAATTGACTCTGAGATTATTACCTATGGATAGGACTTATCTGGTCATACTAGAGATTCTGTGGTGGGTTCGCACTGGGTTACACCCCTTGGAAGTGGCAACGACCACAACTTCGGATTGGTGCCCGAGGAAACCTCGGTCTCCAATTGTCGGGATTGCCTTCTTTCAAAACCTTGTTAAAGAGATTCAATTAAAGCCAAAGGAGGGATTGAGTGAGGGGTGAGGATGAGGCCGGTATTGGAGTTGGTCTGGTTGAAGTGTTTGAGAGGTTTTAAATGCTCTGAGAGATTTGAGGTTGTTTTGGGCCTTCACGGGATTATGAGAATGATGGGAGTTTTGAGGAGTAAAGGGGCATTTTGGTCATTTTGGTGGAGTTAAGGGGTATTCGGATCACTTGGCTGATTTGAGGAGTTTTGTGTTTGCGAAGTTAGGATTTTGAAATGGTCGGGTTCTTAAGGTGTTTTGGGAAGTAGAATGTGTTGGAGAGCAATTCGGGTTTTAAGGATGATTGAGTATGGAAGAGGGTATTTGGTTTGCAAGTATTCGGGTTTTGATGATGTTTCGGGTTTCTGGGAGTCTTCAAGAATTGGAAGTCCTATGTGACTTGGAGTTGGTTAAAAGGAGGATTGAGAAGTGTTTATGGGTCCTAAAGCTCTAATGGAGATGTTGGATTGGGGTATTCAGAATTGTCTCTCTTAAAGTTTTTAAAACCGAAAAAATCATTTTGTTGTAAAAGGGCGGATAATCCCGAGGGATTACCCTATGTACCCCCCTCGAACACGACACTTTATTAATGGAAAGTGCCGAGGCTCGAAAGATGGGGCAATGAATTTATGTCGAAAAATAGGATTCAGAGAGAAACACCATGAATGAGATGTTCTCGGTCGAACCCTAATAACGTCTCTAACTCCCGAGTTTTAAAACATTAAAAACCGAAAACATTGAAATCGAGCGGAAGGGAGTTAGACGATTCTAAAATCCCGGCTGCAACTAGGAAGGTCGTTACTTCCCTAGCACCCCGCCTTGTAAAAATCTAGGCTGCAATTAGGGGAGGTTTGTCACCCTAATGCCCCGCCTAAAGAGATCCAGACTGCGACAAGGGAGGTTATGACCCCAGTGCCCCACCTCGGATTTTTATTTTGGGAAGGAAGACAAGTGATGTTCTAACCATGGGGGAAATGCTTTTGAAGGGGTTAGACATTTCTTGCTCCCCGAAAACGGTTTTATTTTGGAGTTCGAAAACTGAGTTAGAAAATCTTTGAAATTGTTCGGAATCCTCGATGAAGAAACACTGATTTGAGAAATGTTTTTAGGAGAAAACTTTCTGTATATGTAAGAAGAACTTTCTGCATTTGAGAAGAGTTTTCTGTGATGTGAGAAGAGTTTTTCCTTTAAAATTCCGCAAAATGGTTTCTTTGAAAATTTGATGAAACTTGGATAAAATGATGATTTCGAGACTTTTTTGGTTTTTGGATTTTTGAAAGGAATTTAGAATGTGTTGGAATTGATTTGATTTGGTTTGACTTGTGTGGGCTTGGACCGAATTTGGGCTGATTTTTGTGAACTCAAGTTTTGGTTGTGGATTTGGATTGATCTTTTTGGTTTTGGGTTGGGTTGAGCATAGAATTTGGATCGGGCTGATGAATTGGGCCGGATGGGTATTTGGGCCGGATGGGTATTTGGGCCGGATGGGTATTTGGGCCGGATGGGTACTTGGGCCGGATGGGTACTTGGGCCGGATGGGTACTTGGGCCGGATGGGTACTTGGGCCGGATGGGTATTTGGGCCGGATGGGTATTTGGGCCGGATGGGTATTTGGGCCGGATGGGTATTTGGGCCGGATGGGTATTCGGGCCGGATGGGTATCTGGGCCGGATGGGTATTTGGGCCGGATGGGTATTTGGGCCGAGTGTAGGTTGTTGGGCCGAGCTGGATTTGGGCCGAGGTTAGGTTTCGGGCAGAGCCATGTAGAATTGGGCTAGATCATGTGGTATTGGGCCGGTCATGTGGGATTGGGCCTCGATTTGGATGTTGTGGCATTGGGCCTTGGGTTCGGGTCATGTAGTATTGGGCCTTGGGTTTGGGCTTCGGGCCTCAAGTTTGGTAATGGGCCGAATAGGTGATGGATCGAATTTGGGCCTTGGGCCTTGGGGTTCGGGTCTTGGGCTAATGGGCCGAGTGGAGTGTTGGGATGAACTTGGGCTTTGGGCCGAGTAGGGTATTTGGGTCCAGATTATGAGATGGGCCGGCTTTGGGCTTTCAGGTTTGGGTGCTGTTGGTCCGGGCTTGGGCCTTGGATTTGGGCTTTGGGTTTGGTAGAGTTGGGCCGGGCTCGTGAACTTGGGCCGGATGGGTATTTGGGTCCAGATTATGAGATGGGCCGGCTTTGGGCTTTCAGGTTTGGGTGTTGTTGGTCCGGGCTTGGGCCTTGGATTTGGGCTTTGGGTTTGGTAGAGTTGGGCCGGGCTCGTGAACTTGGGCCGGATGGGTATTTGGGTCCAGATTATGAGATGGGCCGGCTTTGGGCTTTCAGGTTTGGGTGCTGTTGGTCCGGGCTTGGGCCTCGGATTTGGGCTTTGGGTTTGGTTGAGTTGGGCCGGGCTCGTGAACTTGGGCCGAGTTTGGTTTCTGTTTGGGCCGTGGGCTTCTTGGGCTTGATCTTGGATTTTGGGCTTGGGCCGTGGGATAAGGGCTAACGGGCCGAATTTGGGCTGTTTTCTATATTAGGCCAAGATTGGTTTTGGGTTAAGCTGGGTAGGGCCGATATGTGGGCTTGGGCAGGATCGAACTCTGGGTAGATTCGTGATGGGCTGAGTTAGGAAGTGGGCTAAGTTTGGATGGGAAGATTTTGGGCCTGAGATGATTTTTGTCAAGAAGAAAATCTGGTTGGAAATGAGTTTATTAAAAAAAGTTGGAATTTGTATTTACAAAATGGTTATGGAAATGAGAGACAATTTCTGGATTTGAGGATGGGGAATTTTGAATTAAGAGCTGGTGGTCTGAAACGGAAGTGAGATTTAATTACATATATATACATGATTAGGTACATTTTAGGGTTTAGAATGTTACCACATGAGATAGGCCAATAGTCTATCAGGCTAGGGGAACATTCTCTATCCTAAAGGGATTATTGTTTGCTTATATACATAATGTGTGTTTTAAGGTTTAGGATGTCACCACCATGAGATAGGCTGATAGTCTATCAGACCAGGGGGACCCACTATCCTAAGGGCTTGGTCCTAAAGGTCTAGTAACTAGGGCTTAAATAGAGATAATAAAAATCAGACAATGAAATGAATTTTTAAGAGAAAATCGGATGTAAAGAATGAACATATGTACACGGAACAAATCATGAGAGAAGCACAGGTCACAAGCGAGAGAGAAAGGAGTAAGCTAAAACAAGAAATACCAGATCATGAAAACCACAAATACTGCTTAACAGAGAAGAGTGAATCCATTAGTGACCTGAGTGATAATCAACCCTAAACTTGAACTGCTAATCCAATTTCAAAAATCTGTTCATGCTCAAAGCTTAACAAACAACATTGGGTGATCCGAAACATATCAGAATATATACATGATCATGCGTTGATCTTCTCAAAACGAAAAACCCATTCAGACAGGACATCAGACAGTATCTAGGTGGTCATTTTGAATCCTCTTGAACAAACAGGAGCTAGATCAAGAACTAACTGAGATTTCCCTTTTTTGTTACCTAAAACCATTGAACTGATTTTCCAGTTATACAAGAGACATAACCTAAGGTGAAACACGCTATCTCCAACATGATTAGACCCAACTGTACAGATATGATGGAGCGCTATCCTTTAATGGATTGCCAGCAATCAGTAAGATGAATTTGGATTTATACAGAACTAACAACCAAACTACAACACATAGTGTAACAGGTCAGAGGCTACCATTGTTTAAATTCACCAATCTCCAGACAAACAAAGCAAATTCTGGGGTTTCTATCAAACTTTACACCCCGAGCATATATTTCCAGAATTAAAGCAAAACCAACTCAATCAGCTTGTAACCATCAGAAGATATGACAAAGATATAGAGCACCCACACAACATATGAAGAGTAATTATGGGAACCAGAATTAATACCGAAGGAAGAGTATTTACACTTTCCTGCAAATCTCATAACATCAGAGACAAAACAACATTAGTCCAACAGGTTAGCAAGGAAAACAGGACAAATTCCACGGAATTAAACTGTACCCTTTGTCGGGCACCCAAGATGGTGAGATTAAAATCTTCATCAGAAAGACAGACACTCAATGGCTATACGAAGTCAGAAGGTTTCGAGTCTCATTCGAAACTTAGGCCAAGAACAATAGAGGAGATTCACTGGGAAAATCACCAAGTCGACCAAGAACAATAGGGGTGAGACACTCGACTGGAGATGGACCAGTGTGCTCATTAATAGCAAATCCAAACAGAAACGTGGTATGGATACGGACACTGTTATGACTAGCGTTGAAACCAGTTTTGCTTGCAACTTACAAAGCGAGAAAACAACCATGGAGTCGGGACCGAAATGATCCAGACTTGAGGCGCTACGGAGATATCAAAACTAAGCAACTCAAATATACGTATACATGGGGGAACGACATTAAGCACACCCCTGACCTGTTCGTGGGCTTCGATGCCCATACCAGGTCATAACACCACCCGAAATATGGCGATAAGGCCGAGTTTTCCGAAACAGATTACAAATGATATACAAGAATGGAGAACCGCAAGCCGAGGGTGGATGAAAGTTATAGTCGGGACGATTACCGAAACTACATTCATCCCCGGCGATCAAACGTATGTAAAAAAAATCCGAAAAAACGAAGGGAAAACAAGAACATGTATGAATTTGAGATGGAACTTAAGCTTTCGACCGCTGAAGCCAGGGACCTGCGAAATGAATGATTCGAGGCCTGTTTCTGGGTTTACCGAATGAAGAAGAAGAAGAGTGTAATGAGAAATGGAGGTGGGTTCCGTGTCGGAAAAAGATTTTCTCGACATGAACCCTAACCCTTTGCTGTCATTGGGCTGAGCCCTCGGGCAAAATGAGTTCGTGACGGAAATGAGAAGAACGAGAACGAAGATTGCTGACATTGGAGAGAGAGATTGAGAGCAAGAATGATGAAGGGACTTACGCTGTCGACGGTGGAGGGACGGGCTAAAGCTAGATTCCGGTGGGATAGCGCGCTGTCAGAAGAACGGTTTAGGAAGGAGAAGTTTTCCGGCGAAAGAGGGTGATGAAGAGGCGGTCGAGTTCGAGAGGAAGAAGACCGAAGGAAACGCAAGAATGTTTTTCTTCTTTTCAAAAGGAGAATGTTGGGGATTTGTGTCTGATTCTCGATCGCCTGCACAGTAGGGTTTTTTGAGAATGTCTTTATAACCGAGAGATGCCACCAGATGGGCTTTTTTGGAGTAGGAAAGACGGGTCCAAATGAGAGGAGACTGGGCCTGGTCCAAGCCTGTGGCAAACAAAAAATAAAAGGAGAGGGATGCTCCCGCCCAGATTCGAACTCAGTGTCATTAGCTTCCTCCCTGAATACCCTGACCAACTGAGCTACAACCGCATTCGGTATACAGATGCGAGGAAATAAGATAAGGGTTATGTTACGAGCCGGGGCAAAACAAAGGGAAATGTCTTCCGTGGAATGTTTTAAAAAGCAACAAAATATGCATACAAAATGAAGTCAATTAAAAACAGATTTCAACAAAAGCTCGTGCTCCTTTTCCATAGGAATGTGAGGCTTAAATGTCGGGAAAAAGAAATTCCTTTAGTCGAAAACGGGGACGACCGCCTTGTTTCTGGAAGCATGTTCCTTTTTGAATTTTTGTTTTAAAATAAAACGGGTGAGAATTTTTGGTGTCTACAGGCATGTGTATCGACTACAGGCGCTTAAATTTGGCAACCAGGAAAGATCACTTCCCTCTCCCCTTTATCGATCAGATGTTAGAGAGACTAGCAGGGCAAGAGGACTACTGCTTTTTTGATGGGTTCTCAGGGTACTTCCAAATACCAATCGCACCAGAGGACCAGGACAAGACCACTTTCACTTGTCCATACAGCACCTTTGCGTACAGATGAATGCCCTTCGGACTATGCAATGCCCCTGCTACCTTCCAGCGATGCATGCAAGCTATATTCGCTGATTTCATCGAACAGAGCATAGAGGTATTCATGGATGACTTCTCTGTCTATGGCTCTAGTTTAGATAAATGCTTGGCACAACTTGATTTGATCCTAGGACGGTGTGAGGATACAAATCTCGTTTTAAACTGGGAAAAATGTCGCTTTATGGTCAAGGACGGGATTGTCCTTGGACATAAAATATCAGCTGAAGTAATAGAGGTGGATAAGGCCAAGGTGGAGGTTATAGAGAAATTACCGGCACCAACCTTTGTTAAAGATATTCGAGCATTTCTCGGGCATGCAGTATTCTATCGACGGTTTATACAAGACTTCTCCAAAATCACAAAACCGTTGACCGACCTGCTACAGAAAGATGCCCCGTTTCATTTTGATGATAAGTGTTCAGCTGCTTTCAAAACCATAACACAAAAACTGGCATCTGCACCTGTTGTCGTATCACCCGACTGGTCTCTCCCGTTTGAGATCATGTATGATGCAAGTGACTATGCAGTGGGGGCAGCTCTATGCCAGAAAAAAGAGAAGATTTTGAGAGTGATTGCTTATGCCAGCAGGACGCTTAACGATGCCCAGAAGAACTATACTACCACTGAAAAAGAGCTTTTGGCTATAGTATTCTCCCTTGATAAGTTCAGGTCGTACTTATGGGGAAGCAAAGTCATAGTGCACACAGACCACTCTGCTCTCAAATACCTATTTGCAAAACAAGAAGCCAAGCCTCGCTTGTTGCGCTGGATTCTTCTACTGCAGGAATTTGACATAGAAGTCAAAGACAAGAGTGGAAAATTAAATGTCGTCGCTGACCATCTCTCCCGGTTAGTAACTCCTACGGATAGTGTGCCTATTAACGAATTCTTCCCCGATGAGACTGTCTTTTCTATCACCAAGGTACAAGAGCCATGGTATGCGGACCAGGCCAATTATCTAGTCTCTGGAACAATACCATATGATCTATCTTACTCCCAGAAGATGAAATTCCTTTCTGATTCAAAACATTATTTCTGGGAAGATCCATATTTTTTCCGAGTCTGTGCGGATGGGTTGATTCGGCGGTGTCTCCCTGAAGATGAGGTTCACAGCGTCATACATTTTTGTCACTCAAGGGAAGCCGGTGGTCACCATGGACCAACAAGGACCGCTGCTAAGATCCTGGCCTTAGGATTTTATTGGCCGACTCTTCACAAGGATTTTTACCAATTCTGCGCCCAATGTGATAATTGTCAGAGAATGGGTAACACATCTAGGAGACATGAAATGCCACAACAGGGAATACTAGAAGTGGAACTCTTTGATTGTTGGGGCATTGATTTTATGGGACCTTTCCCTTCCTCACAGAGCCACCAATATGTTCTAGTGGCAGTGGATTACGTGTCGAAATGGGTAGAAGCCATACCCTGTCATCATGCCGATGCAAAGACCATAACCAGATTCCTTAAGAAGCACATCTTTACCCATTTTGGCATGCCTGGAATTATTATCAGTGACGGCGGATCCCACTTCTGCAACCGTTCATTTGAAGCGTTTATGGGTAAATACGGGGTACGTCACAAGGTAGCTCTACCTTATCACCCCCAGACAAACGGCCAAGCAGAATTTTGGAACCGTGAGTTAAAATGGATTCTCCAGAAAATGGTTAACTCATCACGAAAGGATTGGGCATTGAAGTTAGATGATGCGCTTTGGGCTTACCGCACCGCATTCAAGACTCCCATCGGGATGTCTCCTTTTAAGCTTGTCTATGGGAAATCATGCCACCTACCTATAGAGATGGAACATAAGGCGTATTGGGCGATCAAGGCCTTGAACTTTGACATGACTACTGCGGGGGAGAAAAGGAAATTCCAACTCTCTGAGTTAGAAGAGCCGAGAGATCAGGCTTACCAAAATGCTACGATTTATAAAGAGCGCACCAAGAAGTTCCATGACAGGATGATCCTGAAGAGGGACTTCGAAGTTGGTGATTTGGTTCTCTTATATAACTCAAGATTAAGGCTCTTCCCTGGGAAGCTCAAATCTCATTGGGCTGGTCCTTTCCAGATTGTTAGTGTGACCCGTACGGTGCCTTTGAACTCCAAAACAAACAGGGCGAAACTTTTAAAGTTAATGGGGCACGTCTTAAAAGGTATAATTCTCCTTCTGATATTTCAACTGACTTATGTAGAATTAATCTTGTCCAGGAACAACATGACACCTTTACTCCAAATTTTGAAACTGGCACTGACAAAAACGACATCTCTCCCATGGCGAGCTCACATGCATAATTACGAACAGGCGTCTAGCTAGAGACATTAAACCCGGGTAGCTTGGAGGGAGGCAAACCACTATCTATCTTTTGTCTTTCCTTTTATTTTATTTTGATTTCTCTTTTGTACTATATTTCCATTTTACATTATAATAAAAATGCAGGTTTTACTTGAGTACTTCGGCTGTGTAGAAATTCTTTACAGGTACATTTCATGACATTCCACAGCTGCACTCAAGTGTGGGGGAGCTCTACACACTCTACGAAATTTGGGAATTACACTCTTTCCTTTTGATGTGCCCTATTAATTTAATTCCATCTACGCAATGAGGGCATTGCTTCAGCTTAAGTGTGGGGGTGACACCCCTTTTCGGGGCATTTTGTACTTAAAATGTTTAAATCTCTCTACTTGTCTTGCATGTGTTCAAAAATTAAAATTATGGACCCTGCTAATATAGGTTGTTCTCTTTATGAATAAATACTATTATGAATTGTGGGATAAATGGTGCAATTTAAAAATTTTCATTTGATCACTTTTGAGGAGCATTTTTTATGCGGTGTGACCAAATAATCTGCAAATGGTTGGATTTTTATTGCTCAGGGGTTCTTTCTGTCTTCTCTCATAGGGATTGCTAAGGGGTGTTTCTCTGTTAAAAAATATACATAAAATAAAGAAGGGACTTGCGAGACACCATTGGTAACCAACGAAGAGAGTTGAATGTTCTTAAAATACAAAGCTTGATGCTTAAATATTGTCTTCTCATCTCTTGTGCAAAAGTGAAACAAATGCATGAATCTATTTTTCCTTTGTTTTCTTCTCAAATGCCCATTCTGAGAGAAGTTGGCCATGGTAAAAGTTCTTAGAGTCACCTAAACAAAGAAGCATTGAAGCACCTTGGATCATACCCCGAAACTCTAATTTTATTTACCTTGAGCGCACCTATGCCACCAGCTGATGGATCACACCCTCAATAAGTTAAAAAGATCATGAACTGTTCACATCTTTATCCTACCCTTCATAATAATGTTTGTTAGTATTGAGCATTCCCTACTTACTTGGGTACATGGTTTTGCTTGAGGACAAGCAAAAGATAAGTGTAGGGGTGTGATAAGTGTCCAAATGAGCATGTTTTATAGGTGTATTTCATATATTATTAGCACTTTCTTGCTCATTTCTCCACTTTGGTTAGTTTTCCTCTAGTTATGTTTATTGATTATCTCACAAATTTATGGGTTTAAACATGAGGAAAACTAAGCTAGGAGCAAAGTACATGAAAGTGACGAACGCATAGGCGGAAAACGGGGATCAAATCGGAGCTAAAACGAAACATTTTAGAGGCAAAAGACCCTTGGGTCCGGCACAGTGTCGGATCATGGTCGGAACGAAGACTCGCCAGCGCACCCGAGAAGAAAATCGAATGTCCGACCATCTGTCCGGACGGTGGTCGGAAGTCATTTGCCAGCATGCAGGGGCGCAACAAGCAGGTGTGAAGAGAGAAAAGCCGGGAGCTGCACACGTGAACACCACCGCCGGACCGCCCGGGACCCGAGAGGGCGCGAGAAAGACACGCCAAACCGCCAGGAAAGCAGAGCGCAGGCCACCCCAAACGGATGCCAGGGCCCCCATAAAAATACCAAAAACTCTCCAAAAATCATACATCTCATCCACATATATCCACATAAATTCCATACAACACCTCATTCCATAAAAAACATTCCATTTCCATACCGTTGTTCTGTCCAACCTCTGCCCAAATATTAGCAGTCAAGATAGTGGAGCTGAATTAATTATCTTTCCCAGATGATTTCTTTTACTTCTCATTCTGTCTTTTTAATTATGTTGGGCTAAGAGGATTTACTCCGGGTGAAGGTTTGGCCGTAATTTGTTTAATTATGTAATCTATATTTCTACCGGTTAAAATAAATACAGTTTGTTACGATTAAAGTTTATCTCTCACCTTTTTAATAAATTTCATGAATTTATTAAAATGCTTTTCTAAGTCTATTTTGATCAGACCGGTGAAATAGACAGGTTAATTAAGCCGTAAATCTGGAGAAAGCTTATTATGATTTAATAAGTTAGTATTTTCAGATGCAAATATAATTCCTCGCACTTAACCGCCGTTTACATATGTTTTGCTCGAACCTGGATTAGACCGAGCATTTTCTGGTAAACGAGTTCTTATGAGTCTATGACTTAGTCCTTAAGATAATAATAGGAATTTTGCCAAACTATTATAATAAACCGGTAGAGATAAATAATTATTCAGATTATATAAACCTGAACCCGGAGTTCCGTCTAATTTATCTTCAACTCAGTTAATCTTATCTGTTGTTTTATTTTACAAAAACAAGTCAATTATTTCCCCCCTCTTGTGATAAGCTTAGGTACTATTTTATTTCGCTATAAGTCCCACGGTTTGACCCCAGCCGCTTCTGTCTTACTATACTACTGCGACCGGATTTTATTTGCAGCCCGAGATATTTTGAGTATTAATTTCTTTCTTAATTATTTTAATTACACCAGTTCCGACCACTCACGATAATCATCAGTAAAATGGCGCCGTTGGGGGACATGATTTATTCTAGTCCCTAAGCCCCGAATAATTCACCTGTTATATTATAATAATCTGTTACTATTATTTTGGACATCTGACTTGGACATCTGACTACGGACATCTGACTTTGAACATCTGACTTCTGACTTCTTAATATTATTGTCATTTAATTTCCATTGTCCTTAACATTTAATTTCCATTGTCCTTAACATTTAATTTCCATTGTCCTTAACATTTAAATTCCATTGTCCTTAACATTTAAATTCCATTGTCCTTAACATTTAAATTTCCAGTATACTAACTTCTAACTTAAAATTTCTGTCATTTAATGTCATTTCTTTCCATTGTCTCTAACTACTAACTTATAATTTCTGTCATCTAATTCCTAACATTTTTATTTATTCTAACACATCACGAGTTTCTTTTGTTTTGAGTGGTGAATGCCTTTTACCAGGTCAAACAGCCTCCCAGAAAATATTAATAATCACACGGTTGGTTACATTCCAGAGATCGAGAGAACCTTTCTGCGCACTCTAAGGCAGAGACGAACTCAAAAATACATACCACCACAGTGATAGAATCTGACCGGAAGCTGACATGGCATCTACACCAGCGACAGTTCGAAATATCAACAGGCCGTCAAATCAAGGACAACAGCCTGCTATCATCCTTCCTCACCTTACCCCATCCGAATACGATGAGTGGCAGAAGCTAAAGCCATATCATCAAATCCGATGTGTAAAGGAGTTGGGCATGTTTGATGGCACCAATCCTGACGAAGCCTGTTACATGTTACAAAGTTCTTGCAGCATGCCAAC
Source organism: Limonium bicolor (assembly GCA_023374045.1). Lineage (NCBI taxonomy): Eukaryota > Viridiplantae > Streptophyta > Magnoliopsida > Caryophyllales > Plumbaginaceae > Limonium > Limonium bicolor. The sequence goes on along the minus strand of CM041781.1, from coordinate 232,998,306 downwards.
AGTCTAACTGTGACCGACGCAGTACTTCAGTACGCAAGACTGTCATTATTCCCTCACAGCCTGACGGGAAGTGCGAGCAAATGGTATCATAGCCTGACACCAAGTACCATTGGTACTTGGGATGACATGGCCACCAAGTTCTACGACAAATTCCTACCCCCGAGCCGAACGTTGGAGAATGATTGCTGAAATCTATAATTTCAAGCAACCTGGGTCGGAGAATATTTGTGAAACTTGGGACCATTTCAAAGGACTACTACTTACTTGTCCTCACCATGGTCTGACGAAAGAACAAGTATCACAATTGTTTTACAAAGGCTTGATCGGTCCATGCAGAACAATGGTATTATCCTCCTTAGGGGCCGATATTCTGAAAAAGCCAGGAGCACAATTTCTGAATAGCATGGAGTCTCTTGTGAAGAAATCAGAGACTGGGCCTCCGGTGGATCAAGGAGCGGTACTCCAGGTTTATACCATGTTGGGGAAAGTGATAACAAGTTTGACCAGCTGATGAAAAGCCATGAGCAACTCATGGAGAGCAATGCTCAGCAGGCAACAAAAGTAAGTACTCTGCAAAAGTGGTTGAGCAGATGGCTATGAACTCCTACCCCCAGCAAGCTAAGTCGATGATTTCCCGATCATCTACAATCCCTCCAGGCTATGCTCCTCTGCCCCAATCATCTCCAGCTATCTCTTGTACACAATGTGGTGGGCCTCATGACTATGAACAATGCCCCCAACTACAAGAATTGAAAGCAGCGGAGGAAGCAAACTATATCACCAACAATTCAGGGTACAGGCAACCTTGGCAACGTAACATGCAACCCAACCTTCGCTACTCAAACACCGACAATATCCAAAACCCACATACACTACAACCATCTCAAAATTACAGACCTCAGTCCAATTTCAAGGAGGCCAAAGGCAATATCAGCAACAGCCTTATGGCAATGAAGCTTCTTCGAGTCGACCAACTCAACCTCCTTCGAATCCTGAGTCTGAAATGTCTCAAATGCAAGAGATGTTTAAAGCAATGATGGGTAAGTCCCGAGACACGCAAGAGGAGGTCGCAGCCCTGCGCAAAGACCAAAGAGCCTTGCAATCTCAGATTCAACAGTTACTCACCCAACAAAGGCCACCTGGTCAATTCCCTTCACAGACTAACCCCAATCCAAGAGAGCAAGCAAATTCAATCCTTATAGACGATGGCACATTCCAATCGACAAACTTGAGTGCAGTCTCCCTAAGGAGTGGAAGGGAACTTGCTACCAGAAAAGAAAAAAAATCACGAAGAGGCCTACATCATATGAAGAAGAAACAACCAATCCAGCCTCACCTCCCTCAAAAATCCAAGTTCCTATTCCTGCTACTCCATCTCCATCTCAAATAACCATCGACATTCCATCTTCATCTCCTAAAAACAATGAACACCCATTTCCCAACAGAATGAAAAAAAACACCTAGATGAGCAGTTTTCCAAATTCTTGAGCATTTTCAAGAAACTGACTCTCGACATACCTCTAATCGATGCTTTGCAAGAGATGCCTAACTATGCAAAATTTCTCAAGGATCTCTTAACAAAGAAAAAGAAGAAACCTGGAAAAGAAACAGTACACCTCACGGAGGAATGCTCTGCTGCTCTTTTTGAGCACTCCCTCCCAAACAAACAGATCCGGGAAATCGTTATCCCGTGTTTTATAGGTGGAGTGGACTGTGGAAGCGGTTTATGCGACCTGGGAGCCAGTATTAATATCATGCCCTACCACCTTCTTGAAAGTAAAAGGAGGAGAGATGCAACCGGTTCCTTTCAAACTCCAACTAGCTGACAGATCAGAGATCAAGCCAATGGGAATAGTCCGAGATCTGGTATTGGAGTGTCTCGCTTTATCTTTCCAGCTGACTTCGTCATTCTAGAAATGGACGACGATGTTGAGGTCCCCCTGATTCTAGGTCGACCATTTCTAAGTACTGCCAAAGCCATAATTGATGTCCACGATGGGAAGATCACTTTGAGATACGAGGATGAAACGATCGAATTCGACATGCAGAAAATGATGAAGAAAAACTCTAACTTTTCTCCTCATGCTAAGACAGTGGGATTAACAGATGATGAGGAGGAGGAAGGCGATTCTTCTACAGATGAGGATATGTATTCCCTATCTTCCACCCGCTAAAGCTACTTCTCTAGAAGAAAAGGTGGAGGATCCGGAAGTTAACCATGCTGGCGTATGTGAAAAAGGAAGGGCAGGTTTTCAAGCCTACCGACCACCCATCGAAAGACTTGACAGAAAACCTCAAAAATCAATTCCATCAATAGAACAGCCACCAGAGCTCGAGTTTAAGGAGCTGCCTTCTAAACTCAAGTATGCCTTTTTAGCTGAAAATGACCATTTACCTGTCATTATTTCCTCTTCTCTGAATTCCGGGGAGGAAACGAGGCTACTCGAGGTATTGAAGAAACCCAGAACAGCGATCGGGTGGACTATTGCTGATATAAAAGGAATTGACCCCTCCTATTGCACGCACCACATTTATATGGAGGAAAACTACAAGTCTATAGGCAACCCCAACGTCGGCTAAACCCTAACCTAAAGGAGGTAGTTAAAAAGGAGGTTCTGAAACTCCTAGACGCGAACATCATTATCCTATCTCTGACAGTCCATGGGTAAGTCCTGTACAAGTTGTCCCGAAGAAGGGGGGCATCGAGGCTGTTGTAAATGATAAGGGAGAGGCTATCCCTCAAAGAAAAATCACTGGTTGGCGCATGTGTATTGACTACAGGCGCTTAAATTTGGCAACCAGGAAAGATCACTTCCCTCTCCCCTTTATCGATCAGATGTTAGAGAGACTAGCAGGGCAAGAGTACTACTGCTTTTTAGATGGGTTCTCAGGGTACTTCCAAATACCAATCGCACCAGAGGACCAGGACAAGACCACTTTCACTTGTCCATACGGCACCTTTGCGTACAGACGAATGCCCTTCGGACTATGCAATGCCCCTGCTACCTTCCAGCGATGCATGCAAGCTATATTCGCTGATTTCATCGAACAGAGCATAGAGGTATTCATGGATGACTTCTCTGTCTATGGCTCTAGTTTTGATAAATGCTTGGCACAACTTGATTTGATCCTAGGACGGTGTGAGGATACAAATCTCATTTTAAACTGGGAAAAATGTCACTTTATGGTCAAGGACGGGATTGTCCTTGGACATAAATATCAGCTGAAGGAATAGAGGTGGATAAGCCAAAGGTGGAGGTTATAGAGAAATTACCGGCACCAACCTCTGTTAAAGATATTCGAGCATTTCTCGGGCATGCAGGATTCTATCGACGGTTTATACAAGATTTCTCCAAAATCACTAAACTGTTGACCGACCTGCTACAGAAAGATGCCCCATTTCATTTTGATGATAAGTGTTCAGCTGCTTTCAAAACCATAACACAAAAACTGGCATCTGCACCTGTTGTCGTATCACCCGACTGGTCTCTCCCGTTTGAGATCATGTGTGATGCAAGTGACTATGCAGTGGGGGCAGCTCTATGCCAGAAAAAAGAGAAGATTTTGAGAGTGATTGCTTATGCCAGCAGGATGCTTAACGATGCCCAGAAGAACTATACTACCACTGAAAAAGAGCTTCTGGCTATAGTATTCTCTCTTGATAAGTTCAGGTCGTACTTATGGGGAAGCAAAGTCATAGTGCACACAGACCACTCTGCTCTCAAATACCTATTTGCAAAACAGAAGCCAAGCCTCGCTTGTTGCGCTGGATTCTTCTACTGCAGGAATTTGACATAGAAGTCAAAGACAAGAGTGGAAAATTAAATGTCGTCGATGACCATCTCTCCCGGTTAGTAACTCCTACGGATAGTGTGCCTATTAACGAATTCTTCCCCGATGAGACTGTCTTTTCTATCACCAAGGTACAAGAGCCATGGTATGTGGACCAGGCCAATTATCTAGTCTCTGGAACAATACCATATGATCTATCTTACTCCCAGAAGAAGAAATTCCTTTCTGATTCAAAACATTATTTCGGCGGTGTCTCCCTGAAGATGAGGTTCACAGCGTCATACATTTTTGTCACTCACGGGAAGCCGGTGGTCACCATGGACCAACAAGGACCGCTGCTAAGATCCTGGCCTCAGGATTTTATTGGCCGACTCTTCACAAGGATGTTTACCAATTCTGCGCCCAATGTGATAATTATCAGAGAATGGGTAACACATCTAGGAGACATGAAATGCCACAACAGGGAATACTAGAAGTGGAACTCTTTGATTGTTGGGGCATTGATTTTATGGGACCTTTCCCTTCCTCACAGAGCCACCAATATGTTCTAGTGGCAGTGGATTACGTGTCGAAATGGGTAGAAGTCATACCCTGTCATCATGTCGATGCAAAGACCGTAACCAGATTCCTTAAGAAGCACATCTTTACCCGTTTTGGCGTGCCTAGAATTATTATTAGTGACGGCGGATCCCACTTTTGCAACCATTCATTTGAAGCGTTTATGGGTAAATACGGGGTACGTCACAAGGTAGCTCTACCTTATCACCCCCAGACAAACGGCCAAGCAGAAGTTTTGAACCGTGAGTTAAAATGGATTCTCCAGAAAACGGTTAACTCATCACGAAAGGATTGGGCATTGGAGTTAGATGATGCGCTTTGGGCTTACCGCACCGCATTCAAGACTCCCATTGGGATGTCTCCTTTTAAGCTTGTCTATGGGAAATCATGCCACCTACCTGTAGAGATGGAACATAAGGCGTATTGGGCGATCAAGGCCTTGAACTTTGACATGACTACTGCGGGGGAGAAAAGGAAATTCCAACTCTCTGAGTTAGAAGAGCTGAGAGATCAGGCTTACCAAAATGCTACGATTTATAAAGAGCGCACCAAGAAGTTCCATGACAGGATGATCCTGAAGAGGGACTTCGAAGTTGGTGATTTGGTTCTCTTATATAACTCAAGATTAAGGATCTTCCCTGGGAAGCTCAAATCGCATTGGGCTGGTCCTTTCCAGATTGTTAGTGTGACCCCGTACGGTGCCTTTGAACTCCAAAACAAACAGGGCGAAACTTTTAAAGTTAATGGGGCACGTCTTAAAAGGTATAATTCTCCTTCTGATATTTCAACTGACTTATGTAGAATTAATCTTGTCCAGGAACAGCATGACACCTTTACTCCAAATTTTGAAACTGGCACTGACAAAAACGACATCTCTCCCATGGCGAGCTCACATGCAATTACGAACAGGCGTCTAGCTAGAGACGTTAAACCCGGGCAGCTTGGTGGGAGGCAACCCACTATCTATCTTTTGTCTTTCCTTTTATTTTATTTTGTTTTCTCTTTTGTACTATATTTCCATTTTACATGTTATAATAAAATGCAGGTTTTACTTGAGTACTTCTGGCTGTGTAGAATATTCTTTACAGGTACATTTCATGACATTCCACAGCTGCACTCAAGTGTGGGGGAGCTCTACACACTCTACGAAATTTGGGAAGTACACTCTTTCCTTTTGATGTGCCCTATTAATTTAATTCCATCTACGCAATGAATGGTTGCAGCTTGCTTAGTAGTGTGTGGGGTGACAGCCCTTTTCGGGGCATTTTGTGCTTAAAATGTTTAAATCTCTACTTGTCTTGCATGTGTTCAAAAATTAAAATTATGGACCCTGCTAATATAGGTTGTTCTCTTTATGAATAAATAATATTATGAATTGTGGGATAAATGGTACAAATTTAAAAATTTCATTTGATCACTTTTGAGGAGCATTTTATGCGGTGTGACCAAATAATCTACAAATGGTTGAATTTTTATTGCTCAGGGGTTCTTTTGTCTTCTCTCTAGGGATTGCTAAGGGGTGCTTCTCTGTTAAAAAATATACATAAAATAAAGAAGGGACTTGCGAGACACCATTGGTAACCAACGAAGAGAGTTGAATGTTCTTAAAATACAAAAGCTTGATGCTTAAATATTATCTTCTCATCTCTTGTGCAAAAGTGAAACAAAGCATGAATCTATTTTTCCTTTTGTTTTCTTCTCAAATGCCCATCTTGAGAGAAGTTGGCCATGTTAAAAGTTCTCAGAGTCACCTAAACAAAGAAGCATTGAAGCACCTTGGATCATACCCCGAAACTCTAATTTTATTTTACTTGAGCGCAGCCAGCCACCAAGCAGTTGATGGATCACACTCCTCAATAAGTTAAAAAAAGATCATGAACTGTTCACATCTTTATCCTACCCTTCATAATAATATTTGTTAGTATGAGCATTCCTACTTACTTGGGTACATGGTTTTGCTTGAGGACAAGCAAAAAGATAAGTGTGAGGGTGTGATAAGTGTCCAAATGAGCATGTTTTATAGGTGTATTCATATATTTATTAGCACTTTTCTTGCTCATTTCTCCACTTTGGTTAGTTTTCCTCTAGTTATGTTTTATTGATTATCTCACAAATTATTGGTTAAACATGAGGAAAACCAAGCTAGGAGCAAAGTACACGAAGAGACGAACGCGTAGGCGAAAACGGGGATCAAATAGGAGCTTAAAACGAACATTTTAGAGGCAAAGACCCTTGGTCCGGACCAGTGTACGGATCCCCCTGGTCCGGACGAAGACTCGCCAGCGCACCCGAGAAGAAAATCGACATGTCCGGACCAGTCTGGTCCGGACGGTGGTCGGACATGTCGATCTTGCAGCATGCAGGGGTGCAACAGCAGCGTGTGAAGAGATAAATCCTTAGGCTCACACGAACACCACCGCCTTACGCCCTCCGGACCCGAGAGCGCGATAAATACACCTCCAAAACCGCCAGGAAAGCACGATCTCAGGCCACCCCAAACTTAGGCCAGGGCCCTCCAGAAAAAAGACCAGAAAATTCTCCAAAAAATCATTTCAGCAGACATAGATCCCACAGAAAGGCACACACACCGCAGGCCAAAAAAACATTCCATTCCATACCGGGTTCTGGTCCAACCTCTGCCCAAATTAGCAGTCAAGATAGTGGAGCTGAATTAATTATCTTTCCCAGATGATTTCTTTTACTTCTCATTCTGTCTTTTTAATTATGTTGGGCTAAGAGGATTTACTCCGGGCGAAGGTTTGGCCGTAATTTGTTTAATTATGTAATCTATATTTCTACCGGTAAAAATAAATACAGTTTGTTACGATTAAAGTTTATCTCTCACCTTTTTAATAAATTTCATGAATTTATTAAAATGCTTTTCTAAGTCTATTTTGATCAGACCGGTGATAAATAGACAGGTTAATTAAGCCGTAAATCTGGAGAAAGCTTATTATGATTTAATAAGTTAGTATTTTCAGATGCAAATATAATTCCTCGCACTTAACCGCCGTTTACATATGTTTTGCTCGAACCTGGATTAGACCGAGCATTTTCTGGTAAACGAGTTCTTATGAGTCTATGACTTAGTCCTTAAGATAATAACAGGAATTTTGCCAAACTATTATAATAAACCGGTAGAGATAACATAATTATTCAGATTATATAAACCTGAACCCGGAGTTCCGTCTAATTTATCTTCAACTCAGTTAATCTTATCTGTTGTTTTATTTTACAAAAACAAGTCAATTATTTCCCCCCTCTTGTGACAAGCTTAGGTACTATTTTATTTCGCTATAAGTCCCACGGTTTGACCCCGGCCGCTTCTGTCTTACTATACTACTGTGACCGGGTTTTATTTGCAGCCCGACGAATATTTTGAGTATTAATTCTTTCTTAATTATTTTAATTACACCAGTTCCGACCACTCACAATGTACAGTCTGCAGTAAGATAAGGTTAATTAAGTGAATTGTTTAGGATGAGTCATAGGTAGATATTTTTGGAGATTGCTTAGTGATAAGGGAAGTTACCTAATCTTTCGCCTCCACTTATTCTAGGTCAAGGGCTATGTCTTGACCATTGACTAGATTAGATGATTAAGTGTTAGTTTTGCACTATTTGAGTACTATTCACATTTTGGTGCACATATTTCTGATTTTTTTAACTTTGAATTAGACATTATAATGCGGTACATTATGTTACATTAGTATATTTAAGGGTATTCAAGGCCCTAAAACCAATCAAAACTTAATTTAAAGGCAATCTCACAAAAACGTGCTTTAAGGAGTTTTAAAGCACATTTTGTGTCTTAACGTGTTTTTAAGCTTGGTTTTATTTGGTAATGATTTTATTATGTTAATTCATGAGTTATAATGCTTAGGAATTAAATTTGGATCCTAAGGAGTTCATTAGGGTACATATTTGCCCTAAATGGTCACAAAGTGAAATTCTTGTTTAATGTTGACCATTATTTTTTAAATTGATTTTAAGGCATGTTTAGACCTTAATTTATTTGATTAGTTTTTTAATAAATTTTCAATTTGTTAGGGGTATTTCACGTATAGGTTCAGCAAAACGCTGAATATGCTAAAGCATGATCTTAGACCCTTTAGGTCCCTTAAGTCAATTGGTCATCGTGACATGAGATTAATTACATGCTGTCCGGTTTATAGTTTATAATAAAAGTTGTTAATAACAGAATTTAACACTAAATTATTCAATCAATATATTCACTACATTTCATAAGCAATCATTTGCAAAACAAAGATATCGAATAAATACGATAAACACGTAACTCACTTTTAGCGAACGGTTTTCATACTCATATTTATATTCGGCCTTCAAGGCCTCATTATACATTATCGCATTTACTCTTATCATCATTTGGGTGTCATGTTAGTACAACCCGTAATTCACTTTTAATGGACAACCGTCCCACGTACACATAAAGGTGCTCATTTTGCCAAGGATCCGGAGATCCCAGGACTTCCTCTTTACCTAATAAAGGCGTCATTGAAAAGGCCAAAGCCACGTACCAACAGCAGGTACCATCTGACCAACGATCTATTTAGGCTCGTTGGAATTTAACTAGAGCAGACCCGATCCGGGTAACCCCTCAAGTGATCACTATGCGCAACCAGCTGATTCGAGACTACAATGGGTTTTCATCTCATAGACCAATCCTCCATTATGTGATTAAGTATTTAATCAATTGCATAAAGTATAATCTTAGATTATGAAGAATTAATTTTTAACACAGCTGCCCTCGGGGTCTTACACAAATACCTAGAAGTAGTCTAGGTTGTATTCATGTTCGTGATCCATGCTCTAGAGACCGGTATAGCCGATTCTCGTTCCTAAGTGTTTTACTTAGGTTAATTATGATTGTAATATCCATCGTACTTTGATAAGTAACGACTACTTCCATTTTTACTCATATATATATAGGTTGAACGATAGTCGTATCACTCTAGTCCAGTGGACGTTCGCACATAATTAAATATCGTTAGAAAAAAATGAGCAAGTAATACCTATTATTTCACATACATATAAACACACATATCGCTCTTAGGAAATTAAACACATAACGTCTGAACCCAAGGAAGCCCTCATGATGTTCAGACCACACCAGTCACATACCGTACACCAAAATAATCGCTAGCGTATAAATGTACGCTCGTCAGGTGCGCCTTGTAGTCTTACGATCTGGAATAAACATAACACTACGGGTTAATCTCTAAGACTAACTCAATCTAGTACTTCTGAATAAACGCTATATCTCGTTACTTAACCCCCCTTACTCCGCTAGTTAAGGGTTGTTCGGGTTTTTGAATGGTGGTCGGGTAGTTTAATTCTTCAGTTTGTTACGTTACACATAACTCGTAGTATTATACTACCTGAGGATTAAATCCTTATAACCAAGAATATTTATTTATAGGTTAGCAATCTTGATTATATATAGATTTATACTTACTTGTACATTATGTAATATTATATATATATAATATATATATATATATATATATAAAATAACAATATAGTTGATGTCTACATGTTATAATTGACCTTATAATGTTATTATCTTTTAAACTCTCCTTTCATGTGTGAGTTGGTCAACTTGACCTTCTTTGGTCAATTGCATTGACATGGTCAATTGTGTTGACTTTGTTAGTTTATCCAAGTAAACAAGTTTATATAATTCACATTATAACACTGTATCATGTAGCTCACTCGTTATTTAAAACCTTATATCTTAACATTAGAAATTCACGTCTAATGTTTTATAACTTATCTTCCCATCTTATAACATCCTTTACTTAATATTATATGGTTCCCAACCATATTATATCATGCACTTCACTTCATAGATTCTTATATATATGAATTATAAAACTCATTTATTAAATGATATTTCCAATTATTTTAGGTGAGATAATTAAACTCACTTATTTGTGTTATCTTGCACAAACCAACATTAAGACTTTTGAAATACCCCGACCTTATATATGGCGATTAAATTATCCTAATAGGTATTTAAGAGCCTAATAATGATTAAGAAGTATTGGTAAGGGAAAATAAATCCGAAAGAAATAAAGAAACGCTTAAAAGCGAAAAACGCTAAATAAGCGTTAAATAACCATAGGAGGTATGAGACCTCGGCTAGCGTATTATATGGATTCTAAAGGTTTAATGAGACCTAATAATATATGGGAACGATTCCCGAAGAAAATGGATCCAAGAAATGTATTAAAACGCTAAAAGAGCTTTAGCGCACGTTTTTCGAGGAAACCCGAAAACGTGACTTTAAGTGGTCAAACAGACCCGTAAAAATTATGAATCATTAAATAATAGTTATTAAGCATTTATGGAAGCTTAATAAACCTGAGAGCCTCGATTTTAAACCCTATCCTATATTGATTAAATTGATTGGGATCTAGTCGGTTTTTAGGTCCACTTATAACCTAAGATTAATACTATGTCATAAAACAATAATTATTAAAACCTAAGCTAGCTCACTGGAACCTATTATGAGTCGCCCACCTAATTTTTACCTAGATCAAATTAGGAAAGGAGAGTTCGGGTTCGGGGGCTTGATATTCGACTTAATTAGGGTTCAATTACTTTCATTACCCCTAGAAGTCGTTTTTCCTCTACTTAGTTTAATTAGCTTATTACGAGTCGTTTTAACCTAAGTGCGTGAGCTTCTGTTTTTTTTGTTTTTTAGCATTTTTTGACAAAAATTAAAGTGGAAATTAAAATTACCTAAACTAGGGTTTCGGAGGCAGAATTAGGTCAAATTTTGTTTCTGTCCGTAGCCACGGACCTAATGTCCGAAACACACGGACCCCAGTTAACCTATATGAAAATAAAAGTTGAAATTAAATTGAAACAGAAAATTGCAAAGTCCGGGGCCACGGACGCTGTCCGTGGGCCCGGATTATTAGAAAACCTAAATTTTTAAAATTTAAAAATCCCGCCGCCGTCCGTGGGCGTCCGGGCTTACGGACAGTGAGTCCGGGACCCCGGACATGACGTCCGTGGGTGCGGACAGCCCTCGGACGGCGGCGTTGAGGCTGTTCCCGAAGGTGTTTTTGGCTCAAATTTTATGGGTGCGTAGCCTGAAAGATGTACAAGACGTTAGTGATTGAAAGTTTTTAATTTGAATTCGAATTAAACACGAAACTTAGTAAACAAGTTATTGGACAGAAGCTTAAACAAATAGCAATACAGAAGCGTACGAAGGTTAGTTTGAGCCCAAAATTTGACAGAGGGTTAATAAGGTCGTGGGGAATTAGAAAAGTAGAGTGGTAACCTGTTTTACCTTCGAATTCAAGATGGTTCTTCACACCGGGATTCGTCGAGTGCTTCGTTGATGGCAGACCCGAAGGATTTCGAACCAAGCTTCTGTTGGTTGTCTTGCTGTTCTTCACGTTTTGGTGGTGTTTTGTGGAGTTTTGATGACTATTGGTGCTTTGGGGATTGGAAAACGTGTTTAGATGGTGATTTCAGGGGATTTTCGGTATGATTTGGGTGGCCGGGTGTTGGAAAACGTGAGAGAGAGAGAGGAGGCTGCCTTTTTTGATTCTCTAGGGTTCTTGAGCATATGAGGTTCTCCTTTTATCCAAAAACCTATCCCCTTATATAGACTTTCTTAAAGATAAAGAAAATCTAGTAAAAGTAAGATTTTTTGATATTTTAATCAAAAGACTTCCCAAAGGAATTTTGCTGTGAAATTTTAACCACATGTCAAGGATGGATATTATGAATTTTCTGAGGTGGAAACGAATTTTTTAAATGTTGGAATATTTTTAAATTGAATTTCTCGTCAGATTCAGTCAGAAATTGCTAGAAAATTATTGGAAATTCGAAAAATCAAAATTCCAACGCCATTATGCTTAGAATGTCATCCTTTATCATGGGTTAAAATATCAAAGCATTTCAAGCTGATTTGGGCATCCTTTGGAGGAGAGAGAAAGCTTATAGGAGGTCTCAGGAGCCCTTAAAGATTACCAAAACGCCCCTGAAAATGACGAAGCTGCTCCTCATGCCATGGGATGCGCCGCTCGAGCCGGAATCCCTCACTACTCGATTAAAATGCCCCTCACATCACCAGGACCTCGTGGACCCTAACCAGGGGGGTCAAAATTTTGGGCATAACAAATTGCCCCCCGTCAACTAGACTTTGTAATGAAAGTGAGAAGGCTAGTTGATGCCTGAGTGATACCCCAAAATTTCAAATGTTTCCAAGACCCTGCATGTTATCGAAAACTGATAAATTTTGTCGAGCTATTCTAAGGCGCTGACTACCTATAAGTAAAATGAAGTAATGTCAAGCAACTCTAAGGCGTTGACTACCTATAATGATGATATGATGTCATACTATTCTAAGGTGTTGACTGCCTGTGACAAATGAGATGACGTCAAGCTATTCTAAGGCGCTGACAACCTAAAATGTGGAAATGAGATAATGTCAAGCGATTCTAAGGCGTTGACAACCAAAAATGTGGAAATGAGATAATGTCAAGCGATTCTAAGGCGTTGACAACCTAAAATGTGGAAATGAGATAATGTCAAGCGATTCTAAGGCGTTGACAACCTAAAATGTGGAAATGAGATAATGTCAAGCGATTCTAAGGCGTTGACAACCTAAAATATGGAAATGAGATAATATCAAGCGATTCTAAGGCGTTGACAACCTAAAATGTGATAACTGGGTGGTATGCAAATGCAAGAATGCTGAGATGTTGATGATGCTAATGATGCTGATGATGTTGATGATGCTGATGATAATGCTGATGATGTTGATGATGCTGATGATAATGCTGATGATGCTGATGATGCTGATGATGCTCGGATGCTTCTGGGGACCGAAACCCGTTCCAATGCTCCTGGTTGGTATACTATGGGGACTTATTGCCTCTGCCCACCAACTGGGGTGCTGGGATAACTTCTAGATTACCAAGGGGACTTATTGCCACTGCCCACTAGTTGTTTCTCCCGAGAAGTTGACATTAAGATGGGGACTTATTGCCTCTGCCCCGCCAACTTAGATCACGCTCTATCTCGTACTTGTCTCGCACTGAAGATGATGCTCGGTCTCGCACTGATGAAGGTGATAGGTCTCGCGCTGATGAAGGTGATAGGTCTCGCACTGATGAAGATGATGGGCCTCGCACTGACAAAAGTGATGGTATCGCACTGATGAAGATGCATGGTCTCGCACTGATGAAGATGCATGGTCTCGCACTGAAGTCTCGTACTAAACGGATGAAAAAAACTGGATTTCGCACTGATTCTGGGTCGCGCACTGAATGAAGATGCCTCGTACTAAAGTCTTGAAAATGATGGGTCTCGCACTGAATGAGGAAACTGCAGGGCCTCGCACTGTTTTGGGTCTCGAACTAAAAATGAGTTAGAAAGATAATGGTCTCGTGCAAATGATGAAAACTGATTACTGGAGTGCCAAACATGGCAATGATGATAAGATGTATGCAATCAAAATATATGAAAGATACTTGTTTAAAACAGGAAACTGTTGGAAAAGGTGCCGAACTTGGCAATGCTTGAGAAAAAAACCTGCTGAAAAAGGGAAAGTGAAATGATCATTTCCTGACTAAAAATTTCAAATCTGCAATTTGCTTCTTGAAAAATGAACATGTCATTGGTGGAAGTGTGTGGTGTTTGTTGTGGTGCTGAAGGCTTTTGCCGGTGTTCAGGATTTGTGACAGACCTGGGATTGGGTTGTGATTTTGGATGGAGGTCAGGGTTATGACGAGCCTGATGTTTTTGTGGAGGTAAGGCCAATGACGGGTTTGAGAGTGTATGTGTGGTGGTAAGGGCTTATGTGTGCCTGTGGTGGGATGGTGGTGCTCGAGCTTTGGGTTTTAATTGGTGCTGACATGGCAATTGTTGGAACCAACAATTGCCCCCAGTATTTTTTCCTTAGGACAATCTGAGCTAGAGTTCATGGCAATCGATCGGGACGATCGATTGCCCCCAGTATTTTCTTTGATTAAACATGCGAACAAGTCTCACCCTCACAGGGTCGAGGCTTATGCTTTGATGTGGTGCTCCCTAACCTACACTCGATGTGGTCGGTGTTTGCACTCATTTCTCGCTCATGGTCATAACTTCTAAACCATTGAATTCGATATTTGATGGATTTACGCATTTGATCTGTTACTTTCACGTGATTGGACACACAACTATCAAGTCGGAAGTCTTTAAAGCTTATAACGTGGCCATAGGGTGTGATGAAAGACGACGGGATCATGGAGGGATATTTGAGGTATGTGGAGCTTAAATGGGTGACCAAAGCTGCAACTTGCGTCTTCTCTCAGATTCATCTTCCTTGTCTTGAAGTCGTCTAACTGCTTCATGTTGGTGTTGTTTTTGAGCTTCTGGACCTGGACTTTTGGAGTTGTCCTTTACACCATTTCTTTTTTTTTTCATTTGGACTTCTTCGAGGCACTTCGAGTTTGCCTTTTGTTTTATCCTTTCTTGGCATTGCCTTCGGGGTTCTTGTGTTTCCCGGTTTTGGGCTTCGAGAGCTGTTTTGATGTGAGCTCTTTTGATCCTGTGTCACTCTGGGACCATTTACGGATCACTTCGTCATGCTGATAGCGGCATCGCTTCTTTGGACTGATTAGATTGTTATCTGAAAGTCGGGCTCCTCGCTTCCTTTGGTCACCGGGTCGGCAATTCATCATTGGCTGGGTGATTCTGTGGAGTTCATAATATCGAAAAGGGATATATGAAAGGCTCAGCGGGGGTGCCTAGGGTTTAATGATAGGGTTTACAAGCTTTTGGCTATGTGGTGCTGTACCTAGGTGCTTCGTCATTCCTGATAGTTGTGTATCCGTTCTTTGTTACTTTTCGCAGGTCTAAGAGTAAATTTACAAATTATCTCTTCGGTCAGATTTATGCCGTTTACATTTTCCTTAGTATGTGGTCTCACCGGAGTCGTGTAAAAATGACACGCTCGTTCACTCATGGTTTTTCCGCTCAAGACACTCTCGTGAATTTCACTTAGAGACTAGCTCACACGCTTAAACGAAAGATTAAAGATGACGATCCTGAACTCAGATTGCCCCCAGTATTGACCTGGGGTTTATGACAACACTTAAATAGATGCGGATTTTGGAATGCTTCGTGGATATTATGGTGTGAGGACGGACATGTTCACCCTTTTAAAAACAAAAGACAAGTCATTTTATTCCATAGTCGGGAAATGATTACTCTGTGATCCCTTAAAAAGGAAACAAATTTTTGTGTTTTTGTTTTGTTGAATGAATGCACAAAAAATTACGAAAATCGAACTATGCTCTTATTCACGAATGGAAAGATAACATCAAAAGTTGTAATCTAAAATGATAAAGGAAGCTAACTACCATAAAAGTTAGAAGAATGATTGAGAAAAGAAAACTACTAAATCGAGAAAACTTCTGAAATAGTGATGTTGAACAGTCTGATTCCAATGTGTTGAAGACTGGAGCTGTTGACCGTCGGGGCGCCATTGACCATGATTGTCTTCCTTCCAAGCTTCGAGTAGGCCCTGTAAAATGTCTGAACTAGGAATGCCCATGGGTTATGTAGGAAGTAACTGGGCCTGAGTCTTCGCCAAACTGAGAGTGAAGTGCATAGATTAGAGTGATTCCTAGACTAGAACGTACATGTAAGCCTGAATCTAGAAATTGAGCAAACAAGCTGAAAGAAATCACATGGACCGTGAATGGGCCACTGGGCCGAGGGATAAGCCTTGAAGTCTAGATTCGTTTGATGCTCTTGTTGGGCCTTGAAGCCGGAAACTGGAATGAACGAATTATGCAAACTATCTTGGATTCAAATGGTTTATGGGCCGACATTCTGGATTGAGAGCGAAGCTCATGGGCCAAAACTACGAATTGGTCTATGGGCTCAAATGGAATGAGTTATGAGTGTGGTACTTGGGCCAGAATGATTGCTCTATATGTGAGCTGGAATTTGGGCCGAGTGATTTTGGTTGGGCCTAACAGATGACACCTAGATCTAAGGTTTTGGGTTAGGGTCATGATAAGAAATCTACCTAGACTAGAATGAGCCCTTGGGCTGGAATGTGTTTGGGCCTGAAGTAAAGCACATGAGCTGGAATGGTCCCTAAATCACAAATGGGCCTAAGCCGAAAAGATTTTATTTTCAGGACTTGTGAGTTATTTCAAGTTCAGGTGGACTTCCTTTTTATGGGCCTAGAACTAATTGGATAATTCAAAATGGGCCAGAAGAGAAATCACCTAAGTCTAGGCTTCTGGGCCGAAGCCCGAACGAATCACATGTTAAACCAAACAGGGCCTCTGGGCCGCAAGCAAATAGAGCTGCTAATTCGTGTTGGGCTAGGTTGATGTAGGAGAAGTTCCTATCAATCTCTAGGCTGGGTAGTGGGCCGATCATACAAGCAAGCAAGGCCCACACAAATTCAACATGTCCTCACTAGACGTTTAAATCAAACCGGGTATGGATCGATCCGGAGAGGTGCTTGGGGCGCGGGCCCAGGTCACCACAAAGGAATAGGGCTTGCACGCTATTCTCTTTGGGCTTCCCCACTCTTTTCACATCACCTGAAGGTGTGCGTCTACGGTCGGGTCTTTGACTGACCAAATAATGGGCTTGGTAAGGACACTGCCAGGAAAACGCTTGGGGCTAAGGCCCAGGTATTAAGGGGATGTGGTTAGACAACATCCTCCTCTTTTTTCCCCGCTTATTCACATCACCTAAAAGGTGTGAGTCCCTGACAGGGGACCCTAGATGGGTCCCGGGGTGAAACTGGTTTGTGTGGACCCTCGCTCTGATGCAAAGGTGCAGAAATTAAAGTGCGCACAGAAGTAAATAAACAAAGTATTAAAGCCATAAATAAACAATTTTCGAGTTAAGCCCTCTTTCTTAAAATTAAACAAGTTAAAATTAAGAAGTTGTCCCCAGCAGAGTGCCAGTCTGTGAGCCTCGATTTTAAACCCTATCCTATATTGATTAAATTGATTGGGATCTAGTCGGGTTTTAGGTCCACTTATAACCTAAGATTAATAACTATGTCATAAAACAATAATTATTAAAACCTAAGCTAGCTCACTGGAACCTATTATGAGTCGCCACCTAATTTTTACCTAGATCAAATTAGGAAAGGAGAGTTCGGGTTCGGGGGCTTGATATTCGACTTAATTAGGGTTCAATTACTTTCATTACCCCTAGAAGTCGTTTTTCCTCTACTTAGTTTAATTACGGCTTATTACGAGTCGTTTTAACCTAAGTGCGTGAGCTTCTGTTTTTTTGTGTTTTTTAGCATTTTTTGACAAAAAATTAAAGTGGAAATTAAAATTACCTAAACTAGGGTTTCGGAGGCAGAATTAGGTCAAATTTTGTTTCTGTCCGTAGCCACGGACCTAATGTCCGAAACCACGGACCCCAGTTAACCTATATGAAAATAAAAGTTGAATTAAACAGAAACAGAAAATTGCAAAGTCCGGGGCCACGGACAGGCTGTCCGTGGGCCCGGATATTATTAGAAAACCTAAATTTTTAAAATTTAAAAATCCCGCCGCCGTCTTGGGCGTCCGGGCTTACGGACAGTGAGTCCGGGACCCCGGACATGACGTCCGTGGGTGCGGACAGCCCTCGGACGCGGCGTTGAGGCTGTTCCCGAAGGTGTTTTTGGCTCAAATTTTATGGGTGCGTAGCCTGAAAGATGTACAAGACGTTAGTGATTGAAAGTTTTTAATTTGAATTCGAATTAAACACGAAACTTAGTAAACAAGTTATTGGACAGAAGCTTAAACACATAGCAATACAGAAGCGTACGAAGGTTAGTTTGAGCCCAAAATTTGACAGAGGGTTAATAAGGTCGTGGGGAATTAGAAAAGTAGAGTGGTAACCTTTTTACCTTCGAATTCAAGATGGTTCTTCACACCGGGATTTGTCGAGTGCTTCGTTGATGGCAGACCCGAAAGGATTTCGAACCAAGCTTCTGGTTGTTGGTTGTTCTTGCTGTTCTTCACGTTTTGGTGGTGTTTTTGTGGAGTTTTGATGACTATTGGTGCTTTGGGGATTGGAAAACGTGTTTAGATGGTGATTTCGGGGGATTTTCGGTATGATTTGGGTGGCCGGGTGTTGGAAAACGTGAGAGAGAGAGAGAGGAGGCTGCCTTTTTTGATTCTCTAGGGTTCTTGAGCATATGAGGTTCTCCTTTTATCCAAAAACCTATCCCCTTATATAGACTTTCTTAAAGATAAAGAAAATCTAGTAAAAGTAAGATTTTTTGATATTTTAATCAAAAGACTCCCAAAGGAATTTGCTGTGAAATTTTAACCACATGTCAAGGATGGATATTATGAATTTTCTGAGGTGGAAACGAATTTTTTAAATGTTGGAATATTTTTAAATTGAATTTCTCGTCAGATTCAGTCAGAAATTGCTTGAAAATTATTGGAAATTCGAAAAATTAAAATTCCAACGCCATTATGCTTAGAATGTCATCCTTTATCATGGGTTAAAATATCAAAGAATTTCAAGCTGATTTGGGCATCTTTGGAGGAGAGAGAAAGCTTATAGGAGGTCTCAGGAGACCTTAAAGATTACCAAAACGCCCCTGAAAATGATGAAGCTGCTCCTCATGCCATGGGATGCGCCGCTCGAGCCGGAATCCCTCACTACTCGATTAAAATGCCCCTCACATCACCAGGACTTCGTGGACCCTAACCAGGGGGGTCAAAATTTTGGGCATAACAAACCCATAAAAATAAAGAAACGAGAAAACTCCGGAAAACGGGCCCGGTTAGTGAGTAGTATCAAAACCGGGTAAAATAACGAGCGTTTTCTGTAAAAGACGAAAAACGCTCCAACTAGCAGTAATGTGTGGGGCCGATTTTTAAGGGGTCAAATAACCCTCTCACACACATGTAACTAGCTAGATTAAGGTAGAGTCAAAAAGCAAAAAGGTGGGAAAGTAAAAAGCACTCACACACTCTCTCTCCCCTCATTTCTCTCTTCTCTCTCTTTCCCTCCTTCCCTCTCCATCGATTTTGCCATCTCTCTCTTCTGGTTGGGCGATTTCAAAGCCCCAAAGGAAGCTCCCATGGCTTCCTCACCTTCCTCCTCATGCTCTAGCTCCATTTGAGCTCCAAATGTAAAATAAATTACATATTTGTAATCCCCTCATCCTCCTCTACACTTCTATCTTTTCAAAATTCGAAAAGGATGAGTTTCATCTCCATGGGTTTTCCCCATTTGAAGAGAAAAGCACACCATTGTGAAGCTTGGAGCCTCCTCTTTCCAACAAGGTAAAAATCCCCATGAAAGACCTCACTTTTCTCCATCTCTTGGTATGGCCGATTTTTGGTCTCTCTCTCTTACCTTGTTTTCCTCTTGTTTTGGAGCTTTGCTTCAACCCTCCAATGGTGGTGAGAACACCTTCTTGAACCAAGGGCTAAAACCCCTCCTAAAACACTCCAAAGGTAAACCCTAGAATTTGTATTCTAAACACTCCAATGAATTAGTGTTAATTTAAGGGTTAGCATTTTAATTGCACTTATTTTGTGTACATTGGGTGATGGGAATGGAGTTTGGCAACTCCATTCCCCATGTAGCCGATTTTGAGGCAAGAAAGGAAGAAGGAGGAAAAATGTGAAAGAAAGAAGGGAGTATAAGCTCAAGGTAAGAGCCCTTTCCTAATGTTAAATTCTATTGCATTAGAGTAATGGGAATGGGTAAAATATTTAAAGAACCCAAAACCTTGTACTAGTATTGAGAATTGTGAAGTTTGAGTATTTAAGAGCAAGTATGTGGATTGTAGGCCTTAGAGCCAAATAATTGTATATGAGTATTGTATTGTGGATTGAGGAATATTGGTGTATTGGGATTTTGTATGTGTGCTGGTAGAACCCTTGTATGGGTATGGCTAGAATAGGCATGAATTTGGTGAGAAGGTGTATGTGTGGCTAAGTAAGAAAAGTAGCTGAGCTATGGCAAAATTTTGGTAGGAATATGTACAATTATGGATGACTTGGTGAATGGGAGAACCAAGGTGTGTATGGAAGTTAGTGGAGATATTTAGTAACTATGGATTGGTACTTGTAGTATGAGGATGTGAAAGTGTAAAATCTGTAGCAAGAAGTAGTATAATGCATTGGAGGAACTAGGAGAAACTAGGTGTGCTTGGAGAGCCTAAAGTGTGAAGTAAACCACTTTGTAACAGATTTTGAAAGGAGCTAGATAATGGGAAGGATTGAGTGGAAGGTAATGTAATGAGGATATTAGTAGTGGTATTGGTAGTAAGAGTATTGAATGATAAAGGTTAGGTTGAAAATCTGTAGCATTTGAGGAAAGAGCAAAATCTGTAACATTGGTGAAATGGGAACTAGTATAAGTGTTGAGATGAAATGAGAAAATATTGAGTAAGTTGTGTAAGAATGGAGTAGCAAGTTTGGAGAATGAATTAAGGTGATTTAGAGCATCCAAATGAGTGGTAAACATGTGGGGAAGTATTGGTAAAGATTGGGGAAGTAATGGGTAAATAAATCAGTTGAAAACAGATTTTAAAACTGAAGTACTGGGCCGGACCGGACTTGCGACGGACTTGCAAGTTCGGTCGAGCCCAGATTTACAAAGACGGGAAACCTTCTGGAATCGACCGGACTTGCGACCGGACATGCAAGTTCGGTCGGACCAGAAAATTCTCCCGTCTGAAACCTTCTGGAATGGACCGAACTTGCGACCGGACTTGCAAGTTCGGTCGGCCAGAAAAATTCCCGTAATGCAAGCTACTGGAATGGACCGACCTTGCGACCGGACTTGCAAGGTCGGTCGGGCTAAAATTCTCACGAAGGGAACTTACTGGAATGGACCGACCTTGGGACCGGACTTGCAAGGTCGGTCGGCCCTGGAATTTTCACACGATGTAGCCTACTGACCCGGACCGAACTTGCGACCGGACTTGCAAGTTCGGTCGAGTCAAACAAAAAAAAATGTTTTATTATATGATTATAGTAATATATATATATATAATGCCTATATATATAAGCTATGTAGGTGGTAATACACCATTAATGAAGTAGTAATGGTAAGAAAGTAAGTAAAGGAGTAAGAAACAAGTTTAAGAAGTAGTAAAGTAAAGGAAGGTTTTATAATCAAGTAAGAAAGTAATGAAGTGGTAAGTAAAATTGAAAGTATCAATGAAGGAGTAAGTTAGATCAATAATAGATCATTGATCATGCTACTCCATGTATGTATAGGAATCAATAGTTGATATCCAAGGAACCGGTAGTGCGAATACGACGGTGTACGGTATGATTTCTTCATGCCCTGTATCCTAACCTGGTTACCCCGATTTGTGTGCTTATGTGATCACCAATAAGATAAATGCACGAATCGGACTTATATTGCACTTAACTGTGTTTGAACTATTTGTTCTTGTTGTATCTTCTTGAACAATTAGTTTGTATAATTCATGAAATGAATGAATGGAAAGAAGTGTATGAGTATGAGTATTGTGTATGTATGTATGTATGGAAATGAAGTATGACTTCTACTAATTCCTAACATTCTAACTCCTAACTTGAGTAATGAGTAAAATGGAATGAGTAGAAGTCCGATATAGTTTCGGCCACGCGTGAGGATAAGGAAACACAAGAGGTTGGATCCGAATCCTGGCTATAATCTTTTCCATGGACCAATTCCCTTGAATGGGTAGCATCCTGGATTAGTGGGCCACCCTAAAGCCCGGTGGTGGGATGTAGTAATCCCTGCCCGGAGGTCATACCGACTTAACTGGAAGTAAAGTATGTAAGAAGTAAGTATTGTATGTGTATTGGTCTTGACTATTGTAAGTCATTGACCGGAAGTAAAAGAGTATCGAACACCCGATTAACCCGGGTGTGTAATGAAGCTAACTGGACCTTGTATGTATTGGAGAATTGTATCTCCGTATTGCGTATTGAGTATGTATTGTGTATGTGTATTCTGGAAGATGGTAAGTAAGTATTGGTTGACTCGTATTGTCTTCCAAGCATGTATTGTCTGTGCGTATGTATGTATACTTGTGTAGTATTGTAGTATCGTGAATGAAAGCATGTAGTATGTATGTATGTATGTATGTATGTATTGCAAAATGAATTGCATGTATTCGACCAAATGGTCGGCGTACCCTCGCTAGTACGCGGGGTATGCGGTTATCATATTCAGCGAAAGCTGACCCCCTCGGGGGAACGTTTTTAGTGTGCAGGTACCCGGAGCGAATACGGTCAAGGTAAGAGACCGGTGGCGCGCCTTGTAATTAGAAGTATCTGTGAGGAATGGGTAGCAGATTGATTCCTAGTGTGGTATGAATTTGGGAGAAGTACTATTGATTTTGGAACCTAGTAAACTCGGTATGCGTAGTGTATTATCTTGTACGGAGTTGTGGAGTATTGTATTGAATGGAGTACGGTATTGAATGGAGTAATGTATCGAATGGAGTATTGTAGTATTCAGTATGTAATGAGAGTATGTATTGTATTAAGTAGTACTCGGATATTCCGGTCCATCAGACCGATGCTGTATGTAGCAGTAGTAGCCTTGTTAGTCACGTGGGTGACTAACGGCATTGTATCACCCGATGTATGTAAGTATGTATCCGCTGCGTGACTCGGGAAGCACGAGGAGATTGGACGGTAATGATTGAATTAATAGTAGGGGTGTTACAAAAAGTGGTATCAGAGCGAAGTCGCTCTGATGACTGGAAATACCGAGCTTAGGAAATACCGAGTTAGGAATTAGAAGCTTAGGGCTATGGGCTGAGTGATAGCATTAGAGAGATGCTAGTTAGGAACTCCCGGTGAGTACCGGATACCTACAACACCAGTCCCGCCCACCGCAAACCCCATTGTATAACTTGGGAAAGGACGCCAGAGAGAAGAAAAGCCTTCTCATACTCGGGGAAAACCCGATCTGGCAGTTGTGAAGCAATCACACAGTAAACAAGAACCGACGTATGGTAGATTCCAAGAAATGGAAGACCCGGAAGTGGATCCCGGTGAACAACAATAGCCGCACTTAATAGCGGTAGTATAAACACTCCAACCACAAGGAGGCTATAACTTGCAACAGCATGGGGCGACATGCTTAGCAGTCGCAGAACCTAGCTAAACAACCAGCAACAGGAAAAGAAGCACTAACCGTGCAACGAAATGGAAACAGGAGCAGTAATGAAACCCGAGACACAAGTCTACGGGACAACAGTAATAGCCAAGCAACACCACCAACGGTGAGCTAGCTGGCTAAGGACATAGTCGGGAGTGACTGACTCCAAAACTACAACGCCAAAAAGGTTACAAACCTGGCCAACATAGCTCAGACAGCTACAAGAATATTCACAAGATATAATCTGACGTAACTACAACTGTAGTGCCTAAACCAAATCAGGCTCAGTAACCACAACAAACGTGTGGGAATAAGCAACAAGGAACAACACAACCAAGTCAAAGGGGAAGCTCCAAGGATTGGAGAAGTACCCTGATCAATGACAGCATGTCAAACTCACTGAGAAGTTACTCAGAAGAGTGATTAACCTAAGTAAATGATCAACAAGATCAAAGGAAGAGTAAGCAAGATTACCAATTATGATGGAAACCATACCGTGATCGGTATAGTTACCCAAAAACCACCAGTACCACGCACTTGCCACGGCAAGTGCAGTAAGGAATATGTAAAGGAACACTAACACACCACAGTACATAGTATGTACGTGGCTAAGAAGCAACTACAGGATCACACCCTAACAACTAGGAGTATGGAACCTTGGAAAGGCCGACGGCCTGACCATTACTTTAAAACACCAGTCAGCATGAAGCTAGACTTGGTCAAGACCTCAAGCATGGCTGTGCCATGAGAGATCTCTTTTAACACTGAACCATTGTTTTCAAACCCGAATCCTTCTTTCAAAACCACAACTTCTTTTAAAAACCTTGGATTTTAAAACCAAATCAACAGAATTACGGTGAGTATCATGGAATGATACAAGAGGAGTTGACAATAGAATACTTCACCTAGGCGTGTGACGAACACTACGAGTGTACCCAATTACGGGATGTGGGACAACTGCACTCCGAAGGAGCTTGCGGGCCTGACATATAGTTGGGTAAGTGGTAACGTATCAACATGGTACCCCACGTATGTATACAGGTAGTGTACGAAACACGGGAAGTAGTCGACTCCGTTCTACGGACCATCAGTAAGTTCAAACCAGAACAACTGGACCCTCAGACAATTAAGCATAAAGGAACTCAGAGAATCCATCTGAAGATAAGGAGTAAGGACTAGGAAGTGCAGAGCACAGACTAGTCGGTATGGACAATGGATATGTCTCAAAGACATCAAGCAAATATATGACGCTGGAAAGTATACCCGCCTAACACAGTAAGGCCACTGCCTAAACATGAACACTATAATGCTCGACAAATGGGATAGAACTCCCAAGAGCAATCACGAGATTACCATGAAGTAAAATCCATCATTGAAGGGAATATTAAACCTAGTCTCAAGCGCTAGGAGCAAGTATAAACGGTCTACCCAACGACGGGAGACGTTATAAATCTAAAGGGAATAGCTTAATACAACACCATAAGACGGTATATAGGACAACACATGTCATAAACATCAGCCGGATGTAACGGCGTGATCCAACGGCACCCAGGAGCAATCCTTGAAGGGTGTCTGAGATAACAGCAGTTGAACAAGTGTCTTGATAAGAGCACGGAAGCTAGAACAAATATTCGGTTAGAACACCGAAGGGATTTCACTTAACAGGAAATACCCTAAATTAGCATCAGCTTGCCTAAAGGGTCTCCTATGAACGGAAGCGTGATGTCACGACTTACCATGGAGCCTAGTAATACCTCCAACCTACGGAGTACATGGAGTAGAAACATGTGTAAGCAGCTTGCGAAGAGCATAGCTTGCAGCAATAAGGCTTAATGGCCACAAACCAAATACGTTGTGTAAACTGAAATGGTTGCAAAACCACACCAGTGGATAATAAGACTTACAAGAAATATTATCCCATATGACAAGAAATCAACAACTGGACCACCAATTTAAACCCAACCTCTTGAGTGGCTTGGAGTAATGGTCAACTCAGCGTCACTGTCACTAGAGCATCAGTCTAGTATGCAGTTGACAAGCTTTAACTACTTTCATGCCTTCTGTAGCAATGATAACACAGGGGCATAGAAATCGGGATAAATGCCAACATTGGCCTAGTCCCATGGACACTACGGAAACTCGAGGAAAAGTACCCCTCGTTAATCGAAGACCACCAAGGTGGTGAAGACGTGAACCCTTAGAAGGGGCTTCCATCTACTATAACAACAAAACTTGTACGTATAGATACTGCCAAGAGACAACGAATAAGGAAGTGAGATTTCCAACCCACCACGCCTACGAGAGGCTGTGGACTGTAGAAGCACATCGCTTAAGAGCATGAAGCTCGAAGGAGTAAGCATACTCCTTATGCACCCAATCATGTGGTGAACCATTGTATAAATACTTACATGGTAAACCTTGTCATGAGACCTATGAGTGGAAACAACCCCTCAACGAGAACTTTCACCTACCAGTGATAGAATACCCTCCAATTGGAGAACGGGACCAGAAAACCCTTGAAGTTTTGGGGATGTCCCGGTAAGGTACATGCAAAAGCAAACCGCATAGCTAGAGCCTATGATCAATGCTCAGCACTATGGAGACAGTAATTGTCAAAACAATCAATGAGTGTGCATATTGCACACCATGAATGACCGGCGCTCAAGAGAACTTGTAACCCGATAAACCACTTCATCTTTGGTCAACCAAGTTATTGGCAAACGATATCATGAATGAGGAAGTAATGTGAGGTGAGCTAACCTACACATGAAACCTAAATTAAATAAAACATCCCCACAATGGGAAGATAATAGTATCGCGGTATACTACGACAACCGTCATACATATGACTAGGAACCTCCTAGTGTTTGTACACCATAAGGAAATGATGCCAACGACAATGGCAAGGAGTAAAGGTAAGCTACCACAATAACGGAGACCGTAAAAACGATGTTGTATAGTGAGTAAGAATACGGTGCGCAACAAGCGACCGCTATGAGGAAGTAGTTGGACAATGACACGAAGTATAAGTATGAGATGACAAGCAGAAATATTCATCCCTATCACATAAGTGATTTACTGCCAAGCGTTTACGCCTCTGCACTCTGTATGACTGAGTGTTTTGGTATTGCACTCGCGCAGTAATGATCTAATGCGATAGCTAGGAATATGGAAATGTAAACCGTAGTAAACCTTTCTTTCACCAACAACATGGCATAAGCCAGTCAAGCAAGCTTAGCAACAAACCGTGCGGCCTAAGGCCAAAGAAGCACGAAAAGTGTAAGCACACTAACAATCACAAGATGTGAATTCCATTGGAATAAAAGGTGAAAGAAGACTGAAGAAAGTCACTCGGACCGACGCATTGAGAATGCAAGGTCATACAAGCAAAGAACACTTGTACTGAACCAGAAGAACTGGTATTATTCAGAAGCTAGTGACAACAGAGGAAGCACTGCAACTAGGTAGTGACTTAACCTCGCCCGACAACAAGTCGGAGGAACTTAGTGAATAATCGTGGGAGTACGAATAATATGTATAATAGATTACCAGAGAGCTGGTTATCTAAAAACTCATTGAGTTCAAACAGCGGTAAAAGAATACCACACTGTTAGTAAACCTTATTTCCACAATAGAGGGATAGAAAGGTGATGTATAGCACATTAAGGATAACATGGGGTGAGTAACCCAAGTTATCAGGGTCGCGCAGCAGAAGCTAGTGGGCCCTAACTAAGAAATGTAATACACCTAGTAAGTACGAAAGAATGGCTATTAATGCCTTGAAGCCTAATAGGCTAGAACTGAATTAATTAGGAGTTAAATAAACTCATGTACGAATCCTCGGTGCAAAGACTAAACCATTGGTATGGTTAAGACCCTTTGACCAGAGCATATTGTATAGTATATCGTAATGAAGCTAAACGCTTCAGATTGCCCAAATCGAGTAAACCAATGTTTAATAGTAACATATGGTAGATTACGTGGGCGTAATCCCTTTTAAGGGGGGTAGAGCGAAAACCGCTTAATGCAAGTTTTATAAATAAAACACATAAAACTATAATGTGCATAGCACAAATGAGAATTTATTTAATGATGGTACTTATGTTAATAAACATACGTATTCATTCATATTGTAACTGTGGTAATAGCAAGAGATGCGAATACCATAGGGAATATACCCATCTTGTAACCACAGTGTAAAGTATTAGTAAAGAGGAGTATAGTAACTCTTGGGGAAACGATAATCCCTGTAGTGTGTGCCTATCTGAAGTTAGACATGGTATTACGATGCATGAGTCGGTATAAAACCGATGTATAACCTAGAGGAAATTGAGTTCCCTAGGTGATTGTCTTGAGACAATTGAGAATGAGTAGTGGACGGAGCTCCACAAGTATTGTATTCTTAAAGAAGTAGTACGGATTGACTATGAGTAGTAGAGGATTGTAACCATGAGTAGTGTATTCGTAAGTATGTTATTGGAAGTAAATCGAGGACAACCGAATTTCCTAAGTACTGTAGTCCTTAGCTAGAATATTTGAGTGAAGGAGAGTAGTGAATGGAAGTAGTAACAGACGATGAAATGAGTATGTATTAGAATCTTGAAGCAAGTATTTGGAAGTAGAGTGAGGATGATTGATGGACTGAATTCCATCCTTTGGAGATGTGTGAAATTGTAATCACGACTAGGCAGAGTAAAAAGATAGAAAATTGAAATAATCAACTATCTGTTTGTTTGAAACTGATGTGGGAAGTCGAACTTGATCCTGATCAGATCGAGGGAAACCGAACACAAATTGGGGTGGAAAGATAGTGCAACACTGATGCTGATCACATCAGGGTTGAACGATTCTTGAAGCTCCCCTTAAGTGGTCACAAGAATCACATAGGATAGAAGTAATGAATATAAATTGGAATTTGAAGTTGTATGTTTTAGAAAATTTTTAATTGGTAGTAGTGAAAGAATTTCCTTTAGTATGGAGAATGAGGATCTGCTAGAAGGTGTACCGAAGAAGATAGTAAGGTAGTATGTTGTTTATTCCAAGGGCAGCGGGACGTAGAGGAGTCCTGTCTAGATGACCTTGGTGCCTGAGGGATTGTATGTGTATTGCATTGCTTTGGGGATAGCTTTGCACTGTATGTATGTACGAGCTTGGTAATGAGGAACCGGATAGTTAGTAGTAGTGCGGATTGGAGTAACTATAGTAGATTGGTAGTATGGTATGTAGGAACCTTGAGGGATGGATTGGGAATCATAAGGAGGAAGGATGTATACGTTGGCACTAGACAAGTATAAAGGAGTAAGTATAGTAATCCAAAACCTCGAACAACTTTGAGGACAAAGTTCTTAAGGGGGGTAGATTGAAATACCCCGACCTTATATATGGCGATTAAATTATCTAATAGGTATTTAAGAGCCTAATAATGATTAAGAAGTATTGGTAAGGGAAAATAAATCCGAAAGAAATAAAGAAACGCTTAAAAAGCAAAAACGCTAAATAAGCGTTAAATAACCATAGGAGGTATGAGACCTCGGTTAGCGTATTATATGGATTCTAAAGGTTTAATAGACCTAAATAATATATGGGAACGATTCCCGAAGAAAACGGATCCAAGAAATGTATTAAAACGCTAAAAGAGCTTTAGCGCACGTTTTTCGAGGAAACCCGAAAACGTGACTTTAAGTGGTCAAACAGACCCGTAAAAATTATGAATCATTAAATAATAGTTATTAAGCATTTATGGAAGCTTAATAACCATAAAAATAAAGAAACGAGAAAACTCCGGAAAACGGGCCCGGTTAGTGAGTAGTATCAAAACCGGGTAAAATAACGAGTGTTTCTGTAAAAGACGAAAAACGCTCCAACTAGCAGTAATGTGTGGGGCCGATTTTTAAGGGGTCAAATAACCCTCTCACACACATGTAACTAGCTAGATTAAGGTAGAGTCAAAAAGCAAAAAGGTGGGAAAGTAAAAAGCACTCACACTCTCTCTCCCCTCATTTCTCTCTTTCTCTTTCCCTCCTTCCCTCTCCATCGATTTTGCCCTCTCTCTCTTCTGGTTGGGCGATTTCAAAGCCCCAAAGGAAGCTCCCATGGCTTCCTCACTTCCTCCTCATGCTCTAGCTCCATTTGAGCTCCAAATGTAAAATAAATTACATATTTGTAATCCCCTCATCTCCTCTACACTTCTATCTTTTCAAAATTCGAAAAGGATGAGTTTCATCTCCATGGGTTTTCCCCATTTGAAGAGAAAAGCACACCATGTGAAGCTTGGAGCCTCCTCTTTCCAACAAGGTAAAAATCCCATGAAAGACCTCACTTTTCTCCATCTCTTGGTATGGCCGATTTTGGTCTCTCTGTTACCTTGTTTTCCTCTTGTTTTGGAGCTTTGCTTCAACCCTCCAATGGTGGTGAGAACACCTTCTTGAACCAAGGGCTAAACCCCTCCTAAAACACTCCAAAGGTAAACCCTAGAATTTGTATTTAAACACTCCAATGAATTAGTGTTAATTTAAGGGTTAGCATTTTAATTGCACTTATTTTGTGTACATTGGGTGATGGGAATGGAGTTTGGCAACTCCATTCCCCATGTAGCCGATTTTGAGGCAAGAAAGGAAGAAGGAGGAAAAATGTGAAAGAAAGAAGGGAGTATAAGCTCAAGGTAAGAGCCCTTTCCTAATGTTAAATTCTATTGCATTAGAGTAAGGGGAATGGGTAAAATATTTAAAGAACCCAAAACCTTGTACTAGTATTGAGAATTGTGAAGTTTGAGTATTGAAGAGCAAGTATGTGGATTGTAGGCCTTAGAGCCAAATAATTGTATATGAGTATTGTATTGTGGATTGAGGAAATATTGTGTATTGGGATTTTGTATGTGTGCTGGTAGAACCCTTGTATGGGTATGGCTAGAATAGGCATGAATTTGGTGAGAAGGTGTATGTGTGGCTAAGTAAGAAAAGTAGCTGAGCTATGGCAAAATTTTGGTAGGATATGTACAATTATGGATGACTTGGTGAATGGGAGAACCAAGGTGTGTATGGAAGTTAGTGGAGATATTTAGTAACTATGGATTGGTACTTGTAGTATGAGGATGTGAAAGTGTAAAATCTGTAGCAAGAAGTAGTATAATGCATTGGAGGAACTAGGAGAAACTAGGTGTGCTTGGAGAGCCTAAAGTGTGAAGTAAACCACTTTGTAACAGATTTTGAAAGGAGCTAGATGGGAAGGATTGAGTGGAAGGTAATGTAATGAGGATATTAGTAGTGGTATTGGTAGTAAGAGTATTGAATGAAAGGTTAGGTTGAAAATCTGTAGCATTTGAGGAAAGAGCAAAATCTGTAACATTGGTGAAATGGGAACTAGTATAAGTGTTGAGATGAAATGAGAAAATATTGAGTAAGTTGTGTAAGAATGGAGTAGCAAGTTTGGAGAATGAATTAAGGTGATTTAGAGCATCCAAATGAGTGGTAAACATGTGGGGAAGTATTGGTAAAGATTGGGGAAGTAATGGGTAAATAAATCAGTTGAAAACAGATTTTAAAACTGAAGTACTGGGCCGGACCGGACTTGCGACCGGACTTGCAAGTTCGGTCGAGCCCAGATTTACAAAGACGGGAAACCTTCTGGAATCGACCGGACTTGCGACCGGACATGCAAGTTCGGTCGGACCAGTAAATTCTCCGTCTGAAACCTTCTGGAATGGACCGAACTTGCGACCGGACTTGCAAGTTCGGTCGGCCAGAAAAATTCCCGTAATGCAAGCTACTGGAATGGACCGACCTTGCGACCGGACTGCAAGGTCGGTCGGGCTAAAATTCTCACGAAGGGAACTTACTGGAATGGACTGACCTTGGGACCGGACTTGCAAGGTCGGTCGGCCCTGGAATTTTCACACGATGTAGCCTACTGACCCGGACCGAACTTGCGACCGGACTTGCAAGTTCGGTCGAGTCAAAAAAAAAAATGTTTTATTATATGATTATAGTAATCATGTATATATATATAGCCTATATACATATAAGCGTATGTAGGTGGTAATACACCATTAATGAAGTAGTAATGGTAAGAAAGTAAGTAAAGGAGTAGAAAACAAGTTTAAGAAGTAGTAAAGTAAAGGAAGGTTTTATAATCAAGTAAGAAAGTAATGAAGTGGTAAGTAAAATTGAAAGTATCAATGAAGGAGTAAGTTAGATCAATAATAGATCATTGATCATGCTACTCCATGTATGTATAGGAATCAATAGTTGATCTCCAAGGAACCGGTAGTGCGAATACGACGGTGTACGGTATGATTTCTTCATGCCCTGTATCCTAACCTGGTTACCCCGATTTGTGTGCTTATGTGACCACCAATAAGATAAATGCACGAATCGGACTTATATTGCACTTAACTGTGTTTGAACTATTTCGTTCTTGTTGAATCTTCTTGAACATTAGTTTGTATAATTCATGAAATGCATGAATGGAAATGAAGTGTATGTGAGTATGAGTACTTGTGTACTGTATGTATGTATGGAAAGTAAGTATGGACTTCTACTAATTCCTAACGATCTAACTCCTAACATGAGTAATGAGTAAAATGGAATGAGTAGAAGCCCGATATAGTTTCGGCCACGCGTGAGGATAAGGAAACACAAGAGGTTGGATCCGAATCCTGGCTATAATCTTTCCATGGACCAATTCCTTGAATGGGTAGCATCCTGGATTGTGGGCCACCCTAAAGCCCGGTGGTGGGATGTAGTAATCCCTGCCCGGAGGTCATACCGATTTAACTGGAAGTAAAGTATGTAAGAAGTAAGTATTGTATGTATATTGGTCTTGACTATTGTAAGTCATTGACCGGAAGTAAAAGAGTATCGAACACCCGATTAACCCGGGCGTGTAATGAAGCTAACTGGACCTTCATATGTATTGGAGAATTGTATCTCCGTATTGCGTATTGAGTATGTAATGAGTATGTATTGTGTATGTGTATTCTGGAAGATGGTAAGTAAGTCTTGGTTGACTCGTATTGTCTTCCAAGCATGTATTGTACTGTGCGTATGTATGTATACATTGGGTAGTATTGTAGTATCGTGGATGAAAGCATGTAAGTATGTATGTTTGTATGTATGTATTGCAAAATGAATTGCATGTATTTGACCAAATGGTCGGCGTACCCTCGCTAGTACGCGGGGTATGCGGTTATCATATTCAGCGAATGCTGACCCCCTCGGGGGAACGTTTTTAGTGCGCAGGTACCAGGAGCGGATTCGGTCTAGGTAAGAGACCGGTGGCGCGCCTTGCAATTAGAAGTATCTAGCTTGTGAGGAATGGGTAGCCGATTGACTCCTAGTGAGTGGGTATGAATTTGGGAGAAGTACTGTAATGATTTTGGAACCTAGTAAACTCGGTATGCGTAGTGTATTATCTTGTACGGAATTGTGGAGTATTGTATTGAATGGAGTACGGTATTGAATGGAGTAATGTATCGAATGGAGTATTGTAGTATTCAGTATGTAATGAGAGTATGTATTGTATTAAGTAGTACTCGGATATTCCGGTCCATCAGACCGATGCTGTATGTAGCAGTAGTAGCCTTGTTAGTCCCGTGGGTGACTAACGGCATTGTATCACCCGATGTATGTGAGTATGTATCCGCTGCATAACTCGGGAAGCACGAGGAGATTGGACGGTAATGATTGAATTAATAGTAGGGGTGTTACAACTTTAATCCTAATTTATGTAACGTTATATAATACATTACTAAACTTCTAAAGTTTATTAAGTACTCCACATAAGTTTATAACTCCAATTCCCAAGATATTCACATTATCTTATGTGGATTATGTAATTCCATCACTTATATTCATTCTCACCTTGGGTGAATAATAAGACTTATATATATTGTAACACCCATACCGCTAATCCCGTCATTAATCTGTAATCACCTCATTAATCAATACAATTGCAGCGGATAACCTAATACAACCGGAGGGTGAAACAATGCCGTTAGCCACCCACGTGGCTAACAAGGCCTAACTCAATACAACATCGGTCTGATGGACTGGAATAACCGAGTACTTTAAACAAATACAAATCATTCCATTACTAACCGAGTCACATAACACAAATCTCATTTGGATTTTCAACTATACCGAGTCTAATTGAAATACCCCAAACTTAAATATAGTGATTAAGATAATTCTAATCTGTATTTAAGAGCCTAATAATGCTTGAGTAATATTGGTAAGGAAAAATAAATCCAAAAGGAATAAATAAACGCTTAAAAAGCGGAAAACGCTGAATAAGCGTTAAATAACCATAGGAGGTATGAGACCTTGGTTAGCGTATTATATGGATTCTAAAGGTTTAATAAAACCTAAATAATATATGGGAACAACTCCCGAAGAAAACCCGAAAACGCTAAGAGAGCATTAGAGCACGTTTTTCGAGAAAACCCGAAAACGTGACTTTAAGTGGTCAAACGGACCCGTAAAAATTATAATTAATTAAATAACGATTATTAAGCATTTACGGAAGCTTAACAGTCAATAAAAATAGTTAGACGAGAAAATTCCGGAAAACGGGCCGGTTAGTGAATAGTACCGAAACTGGGTAAAATAACGAGCGTTTTCTGTAAAAGACGAAAAACGCACCAGGTAGTATAACAGAAGGGGGCAGGTTTTAATAAGTTAAAAGCCCTCACACACACTCACATACTAGCTAGTTAATTAAGAGACAAAAGCAAAAAGTAAAAAGGGTAAAGTACCCCACTTACTCGCTCACCTCACATTTTCACTCATCCCTCTCCTTCCCTCCTTCTCTCCCAGCCGATTCTCTCTCTTCCCCCCCCCTTGGCTGGCGATTTTTGAGAGCTTCAACAACAACAATGGCAATCTCACTTTACCTCCATGCTCTACCTCCATGTGAGCTCCAAATGTAAAACTAATTACATATTTGTAATCCCCTCATCATTCTCTACACTTCCTTCTTTTTAAAATTTCAAAATGATGAAGTTCATTTTCGTGGGTATACCCCATTGGTGAAGAAAATGGCATCAAGGTGTAGCTTGGAGTCCCCTCTCTTCATTAAGGTAAAAATCTACATGAAAGAACTCATATTTCTCCACCTTCCCTTGTACCCGATTTTTACTCCTTGTAACACTCCATTTTTCTCTCTCTCTTTTGAGCATAATATAAACCTTGCAATGGTGGTGAATTCACCTTCTCGAACCAAGGGCTAAAACCCCTCCTAAAACTCTCCAAAGGTAAACCCTGGAGATCTTGATTTAAACATTTCAATGAACTAGCATTATTATGAGGGTTAGTAGTTTAATTTCACTTATTTTGTGTACATTGGGTGATGGGAATGGGGTTTGGCAACTCCATTCCCCATGTAGCCGATTTGGGCAAGAAAGAGAGGAAGAGGAGAATTGGAAAAAAGGAATGAAGGAATTATAAGCTCAAGGCAAGAGCTCTTTCCTAATGCTACATTTTAATGCATTAGAGTGATGGGAATGGGTAAACCAATTTAAGGAACGCAAACATTTTATTAGTATTGAAATTGTGGAAGTTTGAGTATTAAAGAGTAAGTATTTGAATTGTAGGCCTTAGAGCCAAATGAATTGTGTATATGTATTGGTATTGTGGATTGAGGAAGTATTGGTGAATGCATATTGTATTGGTTGCTGGTAGGACCCTTGTATGGGTGTGGCTAGATTAGGAATGAATTCGATGAAAAGTGTGCATGTGGATAAGGAAGGAAAGTAGGTAAACTATGGCAAAATTTTGGTAGGAATTATGTATTTAAGAATAACTTGGTGAGTGGGAGAACCAAGGTGTGTATTGGAGTTAGTAGAGATATTTAGTAACCATGGAATGGTAGTGTAGTATGAGGATATAAGGATGCAAAATCTGTAGCAAAGAGTGCAAGGATGCATTGGAGAAACTAGGAGGAATTAAGTGTATTTGGAGGACTTAAGGTGAGTGCTTAATACCTTGGAAGTAAATTGAAAAGGATTTAGGTAATGAGAAGAACTAGGATATAAAGCAATGCATTTTGGATGCTAGGAGTAACAATGGTTGAGGGAGTATTGAATGGTAAAGGTTAGAACAAAAATCTGTACCATTGGAGAAATGAAAAACTGTTGTAAGTGTTGAAAAGAAATGAGGGAATTGTGTAAGGGGATTTAAGAATGAGTAATCAGGTTGGAGGATGAGCTAAGGCAATTTTGAGGGCCTAAGTAGTGCTAAAACATGTGGGATTACATGTAGGAAGATTGGGGAAGCAAAGGGCAAATTATAGAACTGAAAACAGATTTGAAAACTGAAGTACTGGGCCGGACCGGACTTGCGACCGGACTTGCAAGGTCGGTCGAGCCCAGAATCACAAAGGCGGGAACCTTCTGGAATGGACCGGACTTGCAACCGGATTTGCAAGTTCAGTAGGACCAGAAAACTTTCCCGTCTGAAACCTCCTGGAATAGACCGGACTTGCGACCGGACATGCAAGTTCGGTCGGACCAGAAAATTCTCCCGTGATGAGAGCTACTGGAATGGACCGGACTTGCGACCGGATTTGCAAGTTTGGTCGAGACAAAAAAAAAGAAAAAAATGTTTTATTATATGATTATAGTAATCATACGTATGTATATATATGCCTATACACATATATGCATATGTAAGTTGTAATACACCATTAATAAAGTAGTAACGGTAAGAAAATAAGTAGACGAGTAAGGAAACAAATTAAGGGAATTGTAAGTATAAGAACATTATGTTAAACTGAAACAACGGGATAACGGGGTAAGTACGGGCGTAGTAATTATGTATGTATTGTAAAGCTTAGTATTAATAGAATCATTTGGCATTTAGTCATTGATTCGAGAGTAAGATTCGAGAAACAAATGTGAACCAAAGGAACAAGGGAACGCCCGCTAGAGTAAACCAACGGTGAAAGGTATGATTTCTTCATGCTCTGTATCCTAACCTGGTTACCCTGATTTGTGTGCTTATGTGATCACCAATAAGATAAATGCACGAATCAGACTTATATTGCACTTAACTGTGTTTGAACTATTTTGTTCTTGTGTATCTTCTTGAACATTTATTTTGTATAATTCATGAAATGTATGAATGGAAATGAAGAGTATGTGTAAGTAATGTGTACTTGTGTATTGTATGGATGTATGGAAATGAAGTACTGACTTCTACTAATTCCTAACAATCTAACTCCTAACATGAGTAATGAGTAAATGGAATGAGTAGAAGTCCGATATAGTTTCGGCCACCCGTGAGGATAAGGAAACACAAGAGGTTGGATCCGAATCCTGGCTGTAATCTTTTCCATGGACCAAATCCCTTGAATGGGTAGCATCCTGGATTAGTGGGCCACCCCAAAGCCCGGTGGTGGATGTAGTAATCCCTGCCCGGAGGTCATACCGACTTAACTGGAGTAAAGTAAGTAAGAAGTAAGTATTATATGTGTATTGGTCTTGGCTATTGTAAGTCATTGACCTTGAGTAAATGAGTATTGAACACCCGATTAACCCGGGTGTGTAAAGAAGCTAACAAGCCTTATGTGTGAATTGGAGAAGTGTATCTCCGTATTGCATATTGAGTAGGTAATGAGTATGTATTGTGTATGTGTATTGTAGAAGATGGTAAGTAAGTGTTGGTTTACTGGTATTGTCTTCCAAACATGTATTGTACTGGGCGTATGTATGTATACCTTGTGTAGTATTGTAGTATCATGAATGAAAGCATGTATATATGAATGTATGTATTGTAAATTGAATTGCATGTATTCGACCAAATGGTCGGCGTACCCTCGCTAGTACGCGGGGTATGCGGTTATCGTATTCAGCGTAAGCTGACCCCCTAGGGGGAACGTTTTTAGTGTGCAGGTAACGAAGTGGATATGGTCATGGTAAGAGACTGGCGATCTACCTAGATCATTGGAAATGAAATGTAGATAGTAGTAAATGGTATAAGGCTTGTAGCCTTGAGGTAGTAGTGTACCAATGGGGTACACCTTATGCATTATAAGCATGTAGATGTGAGAAATGGGTAGATGTAGACTCTTAATGAGTGTGTATGAGCTTGGAAGAAGTATTGTATTGTATCAGGATCCTAGTAAACTCGGTATGTTATTTTGTATTGGATGGTATTGTAATGAAATATTGTACTGAATGGAAAGTTGTAGTACTCAGTAAGTAATGGGAGTGTGTACTGTATTTGTGTAGTACTCGGAGATTCCGGTCCATCAGACCGATGCTGTATGTAGTAGTAGTAGCTTTGTTAGTCACGTGGGTGACTAGCGGCATTGTATCACCCACCGTAAGTAAGTATGTATCCGCTGCGTGATTCTGGAAGTACGAGGAGATTGGACGGTAATGATGGTACTAACGGTAGGGGTGTTACACTAATACATAACGGATGCCGATAACAATTTCAGTCTTACTCCTCTTTCAAATACATAAGTAAATTAAAATCTAAATTCCCATGCTTAACCACCATCCCCGTCCTACTCTCAAACGGTAACATCGTCGGTGTACCTGAAAAAGAATGGGTGGCCCCAAAGGGGATGAGCACCTTTGCTGGTATGGAAGTCATGCAACCCGCTACTACCGGGCCACACTCAACTAATTCTCATCTTAGCATGCGATTGATTTTATTGAAATCAAAACATGAAATCCAATAAACAGACACCATGCTTGAGGGTTAGTTAGTTTACTTTTTAGGCTTGAGGGTTACTACCTCATTAACGCCGCATTCTTGTTATTCAATACCTTATCCGTTCTCTTCGGAAATCTTACTTATTCTCTTAGTTCTCTGACACTACGGTCTCATACTTATTTCTCAATTGTTCGTCTCTTAAATTATTCTTAAGCCAAACGCATGGCCTCGGGGCAGAGTCATACACAAGACTCCCCACCGGGC
Source organism: Limonium bicolor (assembly GCA_023374045.1). NCBI lineage: Eukaryota > Viridiplantae > Streptophyta > Magnoliopsida > Caryophyllales > Plumbaginaceae > Limonium > Limonium bicolor. The sequence continues at coordinate 232,959,893 of CM041781.1, read as the reverse complement.
TTTCAAGCCTAGTCTTACTTCCCCGGTTTCAACCCTACTCTGGGTCTAGCATGGTGGGAAGGCTCAACTAGCTAACAGAACTCTCTCTTAGTTCCTACTTCTTTCACATAGCACTAGTACAAAAAAACGCCTATTTCGGCGCCCCTATTTCGGCGGTTGTAACAACAACCGTTGAAATAGGTGCCCCGAAAATTCTATGTCTAAAAAAAGGCACCTATTTCGGCGGTTCCTAGCTAGGAACCGCCGAAATAGGTGCCTTTTTTTGAAATAAAATTTTCGGGGCACCTATTTCGGCGGTTCCTAGCTAGGAACCGCGAACCGAAATAGTGCCTTTTTTTAAACTAAATTTTTGGAAGCCTATTTTCCCGGGTTTTTTTTTTCAAAAAATTCGGACGCAGGAAAATTTCAGCCTATTTCGGCGGTTCCTAGCTAGGAACCGCCGAAATAGGTGCCTTTTTTTAGACAAAAAAATTTCAGACCTGTTTTCCCGGTTTTTTTTTTTTCAAAAAATTCGGACCGCGGGAAAATCTCAGCCTATTTCGGCGGTTCCTAGCTAGGAACCGCCGAAATTGGTGCCTTTTGTTAGACATGAAAATTTTCGGAAGCCTGTTTTCCCGGTTTTTTTTTCAAAAAATTCGGACCGCGGGAAAATTTCAGTCTATTTCGGCGGGTTCCTAGCTAACAACCGCCGAATAGACTTTATTTCATATATATATCGCAATTGCTCTTCATCTCTCTCCTCTCATCGATAATTTGCAACTCTAACGGCGAATGTACTTGCTAAACGCTCCTCTCTGCATCTCGCTCACCAGATTGAAAACGGGGTTGAAGTAGTTCATTCTAGAACCGGTAATATACTCGAACTTATCTTTTTCTCATGGAGAACAAGCTACATACATGCTCTGCGCCTTTCATTCTCTTTGTTTTCTACGCATCTCTTCATTCTCTTCTTGTGTCTACGCCTATGTTGACAAATCACTGAAACCGCTGCATCTCACTCAATAGATTGAAGACGGGGCTGAAGTAGTCATTCTGGATCCGGTAATATACTCAAATTTATATTTTCTTTTGGAGAACAAGAACATACATGCTTTGCGCCTATTTATTCTCTTCTTTGGTGTTTGTGTCTCTTTATTCTTTTAGTCTGCGCCACTACAATCTCTTCACACTCACGGTGATTTTGCAAGGCGAACAAGAAGCTTACATGCTCTGTGCCACTGTTCATTCTCTTGCGTTTGCGCCTCTACAGAGATGCAAAACTGTGTGCATCTCGCTCCCGAGAAAGAAGACGATGCAGCTAATTTTTTTTATTTTTAAAAAAATACCTATGACGGCGGTTGTTAGCTAGGAACCGCCGCCATAGGTGTTTTTTTTTTTGAAAACCACCTATGGCGGCGGTTCCTAGCTAACAACCGCCGCCATAGGTGTGTTTTTTTTTAAAAAACAACCACCTATGGCGGCGGTTGTAGCTGGGAACCGCCACCATAGGAGTTCTATCTCGGCGGTTGTACAACCGCCGAGATAGGGTCTCATACCTATTTCGCGGCTCCATTTCGGCGGTTCTAGAACCGCCGAATAGACCTTTTACAACCGCCGAAATAGGCCCTTTTTGTACTAGTGTAGGTCCGAATCTCCCTCGGACTTCTCACATTCCCAAATACTTGAAATACCCTGAACTTAATTATGGTGATTAAATTATGCTAATATGGTATTTGAAGGCCTAATAGTGCCTAGAGAGTATTGGTGAAGAAAATAAATCCAAAAGGGAAGAGAAAACGCTTAAAATGCATAAAATGCAAAAATGAGCGTTACGTGACCATAGGAGGAATACGACATCGGTTAGGCTCCTAGATGGATTCCTGAGGCTTATTTATGCCTAATTAACATGTGGGAACACTTCCCAAAGAAAACGGATCCATAAAATGGATTAAAAATGCTAATGAAGCTTTAGAGCACGCTTTTCGAGAAAACCTAAAAACGTGACATTGAGTGGTCAAATGGACCCATAAAAATTATAGTCAATCAAATAAATATAATTAAACAATAATGGAAGCTTAAGAACCCTTAAATTTAAAGAAACGAGAAAATTCCAAAATGGGCTCCGATGAGTGAATAGTACAAAAAACGTGAACTTGTGGGGTGCAATTGTAATAAGAGTAAAGTTGTAACACCCCATCTCCAAATACAGTGATGGTCGCCCTAAGTCCATCTCTTTCATTAACAATGCAGCGGAAAAGTTCTACTAAATTGGTGTTACCGCCGTTAGTCACCCACGTGACCAACTAGGCCTATTCTCCTACAAGTCACGGTCTGACTAACCAGATAATTACTCGAGTATCTATACAATACAATTCATAAACCACAACTTATACCGAGTATCTCATATCCTAATACATCATACTAACATCTCATCCATTTACTAAACGAGTGTACATGCACAACTCGTGTAACAAATGTAAAAGCAACCCGAAGTACTCTACCCGCTCTTACTCTCAGGTTGAGTCCTCGTCTGGCACCTACCTGCAAAGTTTAAATCACAGGCCCCAAGGGGCTCAGCACATTGCTGGTACAGAAAACGTGCAACCCACATGCTAACAGGGCTACACGCGACTACTTTGTCGTATACATGCAGTTGATTATTCATACAAATAATAATAAGAAGTACGATAACAAACAACACACACATGTGAAACATTCACAGCTCCAATAAATCGAACGTCGTAATGGACGCCCATTAATGAGTAAGTTAGATTCCTAACTCCTGAGGCCTGAGAATTGCTTAGTTCTCGTGTTTGACCATACCTTATAAGTGTCAACCATTCACTTAAAAGAACTGGTTGTTCTCTAACTGAATTGTTTATATTTGTCGGGTCATGGTGACCCTAGCCAATGAGTTATTAGCTCCATTGGGTTAATAAACATTAATTCTTAAGTTATGAGGGATGTAGGCTTGACCCTCCCGCGCCTCCTGAATTTGCCTCCCCCCTCGAACTGTTCACTCGAGATGGTCGGGTCTGTTTGTTGACCCTAGGCGACAAGTCGTAGACGAGCCATATGCGGAAGACGGATCTGATACAGATGCCGACCTCCTAACCTAAACATGCATGACCGGAGTCAGTCCCGGATTCCTCTCCCCCCCAAGTTCCAGTTAGTTGAAGTCTCATTGACAATTTGTTAGTTAAACCTCCCTCGGTATTAACCAACTAACAATAAGGAGTATTTATAACCTTATACAATTGTTATTAAACATAGTTAATGAACAAGCTCTAAATCAAGTCGTGTTAGTGTGCAATGGACACACAATAACAATACAGTAAATCGGTTTCATGGTTAATCTTGTTTGGTCGTATCACAATAACACATAGCACACAAACCGAGGTAGACCCCATTAACAAGCAAGCTACAAGAATCCCATACCGTACACCGGAGATTGGCTAGCTCTTAATACCACGTTCGCCTAATCCGCCGAACGCCTCCGACTATCTAGATCTGTAACCAGAATTAGTATTAGTATCCTGTGACTTAGAACTAATTTGGTTATCTTTTCAACTTAAACCTCTTCCTAGGTTAACCCGGGTATAATAGTATACCGTTAAACGGGTTCGTTCATTTAGGAGCGTTTTCAAGCTCAATTCTAATTCATTAACATACTTACGTCGTTAGCAGTTATTTAGTTGCACAATTAGCAACTTTAGACTTATACGGACCTTGTATTAGGTTTTCATATTTTTCACTATTCATCCGTATTTCACTATTCATTTATACGGTCTCATATTCTATTATTCATTTATACGGCCTCGTATTTTACTATTCACCGTATACATCTCGTATTTCACTGTTCACGTATACGTCTCGTATTTTACTGTTCACGTATACGTATTTCTTATTCATGTATACAGATACTATTCACGTATACAAGTACTATTCATGTATACCAAAAATTTTCGTATACATCCATATACGTATTTATTTCTTTTTCCAATATAACTTGTATTTTCTTTAAAATACATTAAGTATTGATTTCTCCTATACTTATTAAATTACGGGTATACCCCTCATATACCTTAAGTTATATACGGGTCTCGTTTAACCCCGGCTTAACTCTGTTTCTTTTTCAACTTGTTTCTAAATTCTTTATTTAAGTTCCTTAATCTGCTAAACACATAAAAAATGTGTTATTTATATTTCATACCCATAGTTTCCTTTTAATTTCTATTTTACCCATAATAAGTTCTAAACTTGTTATTTTTATTTCTACTTTCTTCCAAAGTCTTTCTTAATTAATTTCTTCTATACTTTTGGTCAATTACCAAAACATACCCAAGTTTGACCAGCCTTTTATGGTCAAACCCCCTAACTTTCCAAAATTTACAATATTACCCCTAAAGTTAATTTATCTTAACTTTTTATTCCTTAAACACTTTATTCCCTAATCTTTTGCTATAATTTTTATTCTAACTCATCTAAATATTTTATAAACTGTCACTGACCATGTTTGACCAGTCAAATTACCATTTTACCCTTGTGGTATATTCTTTCATTAATTAAGCAATTTAACTCCAACTAATTTCTAATTTTCATAATTAATTTTCCTACAGATTTTTGAACACCAAAAATCATTTTAAACATCTCTAAACCACCAGATTTAATTATCTAATGCTATAGTATATATATACCATCCTTTATTAACCTTTAAATATACCAAAAACCTTATAAATTCCTTATAACACTTATAAACTCTTTATAAATTGTAAACTTAATTCTACAATTATTTTCTCATCATCTAAACTCTCAAAACTTCTATACTAACCTCATTTATTTTCGGCAATCACAATATGATACCAAAACTTCTTAAATTTTACATTATACTCTTAATTACTCTAATTCCTTTAATTTAACTAAGTTAGATAATTTTCCTAACTTAATTACAACCCCTTAATTTTCGGCCATAATCAAAATCATAGTATATGAATTTTTCTTGTACATTATGATAGCTTATATTGTAGCTTATATCATAAGGAGTATAAATCTAATTTAAGATTTACAAAATATTAACATTTTATGTGTCAAAAATTAAATCTAACACACTTATAATTTCGGCAATAATAAACAAGATGAACAATATGTTAGATCATATATAGATCAACAATTAGAACCTTGAAATAGATAGTTGTAGGATTTACCTTGTATTAACCATTAGCTTAATATTTAAGCTTGATTTCCTTAGAAATTTTGGCAGCAATTTGCTAGAGAAATTGGCTCCAAAATCATAGAATATGTTTAAGAATAAGGAGGGTTAGTAACCCTAGGCACTCGGCCTTGATGAAAATCAAATAACAAAGAGTTTCCAAGAATGCAATGTTTTACCTCGAGAATCAAAGGGACTTCGTCATGGTTTTTCCTCAGAGTTTGGAGACTTATGAGCTATGGATTGAAAGAGCTTCGAAAGAGGATTCCAACGAGCTATCAAGCTTGGAATTTGGACTTAAGATGAGAAAGTTATGATCTGTGCAAGACAAGGTGTTCTTTAAGATTCCAATCTAGCAACAATAGAGTTCTTGTGGAGTTTCTTCAAAGGTAGGAGGAGCCACTAGTTTGGGAGCTCTCATAATGATAGGTAAGTGTCTGATTGATCAATTAATCATGGGAAAAGGTGACAAGGCACCCAAGGAAAGTCATGGTAGGTGAAATAGTAAGCAAAATTGAATTTTAACACCTTTTCCTCTTCTTCCCATGTCGGCAGCCTTAGTCCCCATTTAGTCCATTTTTTTTTGTTTCTACCTTGTCTTTATGTAATATTAGATGTATTAATCTTGTACATAAGGACTTATACCATGTGTTAGGTATGTTACATAGCCAAAAATGCCTTAAAACACCATTCTATGTGCTTCCGGGTTCACATTGATTATACAATTTGTTTCGTCTAGTTTAAATGTCTCCTTAATATATTTACAACCTTTAGAAGCTTTATTCATGAAATATCATGTTGCTTATTCCAATTTAAACCAAGTCATTTAGTGGTTTCTCCTTAACTTTCGTCAGTTTAGTACCTGTTTTAATGTGGACTTTGTATACTTAATTTGTGTGTATACGCAATGGATCCTATGACCATTTAATTGTTGTTCCCTTATTTCTTTATGGTATTTAGGCTCATTAGCCTTTTCGTTCCATGTATACATGCTTAAAGCACTTTTTTTTTCTAATTCCACTTAATGCGTATTACTAATCTTAGAGGTATTTCACATTTTAAATCTCTTGGGAACTTATTGGTAGTTCCCTAATTAATTTGTGCTCTTTAAAACACCTTTTGCTCTAATTGTTCCTAAAGCATGTTTTGGTGTAAATTGTTGTTTAACACTTCTTCTAATGTTTCTAAGGCACGTTCTAGCCTTAGTATATCCTAATTAAATATTTCATTAATACATTAAGGTTTGGGGTATTTCAATCTACCCCCCTTAAAAGAACTTTGTCCCCAAAGTTCCTACGTATCTACATCTCTTTGAATACACAGGTAACACTAGTAGAAAAAAGATTTTGAATGACGCACTTTAAACCACGGTTAAGCTCTTAACCGTCATTTAAAAACTTTATACCACGGTTATTATCATAATTGTCACAAAAAGTGTCGGCGGGAGATTTTATACCACGGTTCCACGCAGAACCGTCGTATATAGCTTGACGTGATGCATTTTATACCACGGTTCTGATGGAACCGTCATATATAGTGTGACGCGTTGCATTATATACCACGGTTCTGGGTGAAACCGTCATATATACTTTGACACGTTGTATTTTAAACCACGGTTTTGTCACAACCGTCGTTTTTAGTCATGGTCAAACAACTTTAAATGACGGTTTCTTGGTAGAACCGTGGTATATAGTCTAAGCGGGAATTCAAATTTTCGGTGAAAATTAACGCCACTCTTTCTCTTTCTCCTATTATATATATTTCTCCTCACTGTTTTACAACCAACACTGTCGAACAAATCGAACATGCTCTCTAGCCTCAACTCTTCTTCTCTTCAACTCATTTTTTTTTGCAACCCACAGGCAAACATGGAACTGTGCGCCTGTTCTTCAACTTCACAACCCACCGGCGAACTGGAAAACAAGGAACACATGCGCCTCTTCTTCATGCTCTGTGCCTCTTCTTCACGGTAATTTTTGCGAACAAGGAACAAATGCTCTGCGCCTCTTCTTAATGCTCTGCACCTCTTCTTCACGGTTATTTTTGTGAACAAGGAACACATGCTCTGCGCCTTTCTTCATCTTCATTGTAATTTTTGCAACCATAACCGGTGAACACACGGTAATTTTGTAGCCCACCGACGAACACGGTAATTTTGCAACCCACCGACGAACAAGGAATACAACATTCACTAATTATTTTGGAACCCTAATTTGCATACAAGGAACATACATGTTCTGGCCTCTTCATTCTGCAGTGTTTGAGCTCTGTTGGGATTAGATTGAAGGCGGCGCTAAATCGCCGACGATTTTAGAAAAAAAAAGGTACTATAAACCACAGTTTTATGAATAACCGTGGTTTATTTGTTGATTTTATAAATTATATACCACGGTTTTACACAATAACTGTCATTAATACTCACTTTATACCACGGTTCGGGCTTCTAACCGTGGTATAAAGTCAAAGACATCACGGGAGAAAGGGGTCTTAAACGACGGTCAACATGAACCATGGTTTATAACCTCACTTTTAAACGACGGTTTTAAACCGTGGTATATAGTTATTAGCTATATGCGACGCCGGTATAAACCACGGTTTCTAACCGTGGTATATATGCAAAATAACCGTCATTAAAAACATTGTTTCCACTAGTGTAACTTCACACTAAAAGGTCATATAGATCACTCAATATCTGTATAGACATTCTGACTCATAAGGTCTGCCATATATATAAATTTACCACACAACATGTCTTTTGCATGTTTTAGTAATCAAAATACTCTTTGTATATTCTTTGTTGTATACTCCTCATGTAACCGGTCCGAAGACAAAGGTTTTCATGTCCTCGAGTTCATGAGCGAGTAATACAGAAAACGTTATCCGCAAGTACCGATTGCGTTGGACTCTTACGCTCTCTGGTCCACGGTCCTTTGGAAGATCAAAACATCACATACTTTTGTCGTATCCCCTCATGTCAACGGTCCAAAGACAAAGGCTCGTACGTCCACGCCTTCATGGACTGAGTGATACAAAACCATTTTGTTCTCCTCATGTCACCGATCCGAAGAGAAGGGCACATACATCCTCGGTTCCATGAGTGAGACTTAGTAAAGAAAATACATGTCAACTCCAATTCCACTTTATGCTACTGCATTTACTCTTAACATGGTTAATTGTGACCACTTGTAGGGAGTTTCAGGAATCATCCGACCCTGATGTGATCAGCATTAGTGTTGAACTATCCTTTCACCCGAATTTGTGTTCAGTTTTCCTAGATCTGGCCAAGATCAAGTTCTACCTCCCACGTCAACTTCAAACAAGCAAATAATTATTCATGTAGCATTTTATATCTTTTAGTCCTTCTAGTCATAATCATAAATCAATACATCTCCAAATTATGGAACTCAGTCCATAAGTCATTCTTAATTCACCTCTCTGCAATTACTTAGAGAATTTAATTCCTACTAGGTTCTACATCGGTCTCATACCGATTCATACCTCATAACATTACCATATTTGGTCTCATATCAATACATATCGTAGGGATTTTAATTCCACTAGAGTTTCTACTCCTCTTTTCCTGAATTCTTGCTCCGAAGTTAACGAGATAAGCCTCTAATACATCTGGTATTCGCATCTAATTGTGCGTAATAACCACAACCACATAAGAATGAATACATGTGTTTATATAACATACGTATCAAACATCACAACTAATTGCATTGTGTTATACACACTGTAGTTTACGTACTCAATACGTGAAACATACCCTAAGCGATTGTGCGCTCTACCCCCCTTAAAATGGATTACGCCCACGTAATCAACATTATATCATTCTTGAACACAGGTTCAAGATGTTTAGGTGTTATGGAGCAGTCTAGCTTCCATGAGGTCTATCTCACATTATGACTGGGTCAGAGGGTCTTCACCATGGTAATGGCTTAGTCTCTGTATCAAGGATTCTTATTGGTGTTCATACCAATCTTACAACTGGGTTCGAGTGTAGCTACTAAGGCTCCCAAGTATTTGGTAGACAAGTCGTATATTTTATTCGACTGGAAGATGTGAGACACACCTTTCTTTTTCTCTTTTGTTAGGTATGTCAAACCTTTAAGATACGGTCCACTAGCTTCTACTGCGCGACTATGATAATCTTGGGGCTTAGTTTGCCCTTCCTATCCTCTTCAATATGTTTTACAACTCCTTTGTATCCTTATAACTTAGGAATAAAGGTCTCTTAATGGATGCATGGTATCTTTATCTATACACGGTCTTAATGAGTTATAGCTTGTCTATCCAGTTCTCTAGACATCTGATGTTCATGCTCTTATTACGCCTTCGAGCGTCTGAGTTGTTTCCTACTAACTGACCCTCAGTCTGAGATTTTTGTATTATCTGGAGCTACTGTTCAGTGCTTATTGCTCTTCACAGTTTCCTCATAAATCTTGAGACATATAAACTGTTCATACTTACTAATCAGTGCTTCTCGCACTTCATAACTCTTAATTGTTTCCTCCTGGAATGAGTTCTCTGACTCTTTTAATCTCATTGGTTTAACTGAGTTCTTCCTCCTCAATTGTCGATGGTAACTAGCTGCTCTGGTCTGGATTTGCGTCGCTGACAGTTGTACGGAGTCGACTACTTCTCGTGTTTCTTACACTACTCGTTTACATATATTGGGTACCTTACTGATACATTGCTACTTACCCGACTAACTTATAAATAAGTCCATCAGGCCCACAAGCTCCTTTGGAGTGCGGTCGTCGCACATCTCGTTTAAGTATGCCCGTAGTGTTCGTCACACGCTTAGTTACAGCTAATTTGTGAATTATTCTGTTGTCGATCTCCTCTTTTATCAATCCATTATAACACACATGTCGTTCTTCTTGAACTTAATCAAGGAATATCCATCAACTGGGTACATAACTGCATTATACCTTCTGTATTTAGTACGGACTCGATCCCTTAGTAATTTGCGGTCTCTTTCCGTAGATCCTCTTATCTTATTTCTCATGTCGATCTACTAGGAATGCACTTCCAGCTCCTTACGGAATGGACAGTGTGCTTCCTGTGAAACCTTTCATCACATGGTCCAGGCTACTGGCGTTACGTTACGCACAGTCTGTCTCCCATTTCATCACCTTATTTACATCGGGTTTTAATTCACAAATCTGATTGCTTTTGTGTCAGTATTTGATGGCTTATATATAATGGTTGCTTTGCTGTGCACCGTAACTTAATCTACCTGACAGGTATTATTCTCATGGCCTCCACTACCGAAGTAGCTTTAGCTGTCTTATATTTCCCATTGATGGCACAATTCTTCAATCGTTTTACTTCAACGTCTCGTCTTACATTCACTCCCCTTCATGGTGTAAACACACTGGGAGTTCCCCGGGTTGAATGTAAGGCGGTTGTCGCATCATACTGTAAGATTGTTATCATTCAGCTCGAAGATAATTGCTTCAAATTTCAGGTTTATTTGTAGGTTGTATTCTATCTCTAATAAGTGAAAGCCCATTTCGAGGGGTTTATTCCCACTCAAGGCCTCACAATAAGGAGATGTATCCCCACCCTAAGAGGAGTGGTTCGTTCTCTACCTCCGTCATTGTATGATTTCTCTATTCTCATTGGTGCCCTTTTTGGCAATTCCTCCTCAATTTAGTATAGGTTTTTATAACCACTCGTATGTACGAGTTGTAGTTCATTCATGGCCTAGATAAGCCTTTTTATGCTTTCCTGCGCCTCAAGCTCTGATGTATTTAACATCCTTGGCTCGTAGGCCTTTAATGCTTGATTAGTCTCAAGTGATAACCGGTGTTCGGTTCACTGTTGTATTCTTAATCATCTGTAGGTTATCCTCGTAATTCTCTTGTTCTCTGAACTCTGTCAATGTTGGGTCACATCATTGGATGTACTATTGGGTTTCACAATAAGTTGCTGTATCTCGCTTCCTGCTGTGGAAGTTCCTTAGATAATCCGACGTTAATCAGTGTCTGTGACAATACCTTCGCTCTCATAGATTTGCGTCTTTTAGCAATTAAGGATTAGTTTTCATTAGGCCTCTGCCTTCAGGTGTCTAAGTCGGATATTTACCCTGGTTACCATGTGCTGCCATGTTAATACTTTGTTCAACTTTCGTTGACTACGCCACACGTTAATGACTAATCATACTTGGGTGTTAATGAGTTAGGCAAGCAATACTAACCATCGTTTGTGGGTCCTTTTCTGCTCAACTATACAAACTCTATGGTGTAGTCCTTTTGAGGTTCTCTCTTCCGTGACTGCACGTTTTTGATCCTAGGTAGGTCATTGCTTAAATTTGTTTCTTCTGATTCTGTTTCTGGGGTTTATCAACATCCTCAATGAAGAGTGTTGTTAATAGTATAATTATGGGAGTTCATCCCGTTTTTATTGAAAGTTGTTATGTCATCCGTCTTCATTGTATGTCGTAATACCTTCCTTGTAGGTTATTACTTACATCTGGTCTTCTCACATTGTTGAGTAATATCTTCTGTTCTTGCATTCAAGGTTAGGCTTGGTTTTGGGTTGGTGTTCTTACCTGTAGTGTCGGTTGTCTGTTGTTGATGCTCATGTCGTTTAGTTTCCTGACCAGGTCCAGCTCCCTGCCGACTGGTTTATTGATTTAGTGGTCATGGTCAGGCCGTCAGGCCCTCCCAATATTTCGCTCTTCAGTCTTATGGAATTGTAATCCGGTGTTAATATGTATTGTATCTGTGGTTTTTACCATTTGGTCTTCATGGCTTCCCGTATAGCTTCATTGCGGCAGCACTTGCCAAGGCAAGTGCGCCATGCAAGATGGGCTATCGGTACTGTGTACGTCGGTAATGGTACATTCTCCTAAACTCCATGTAGGTGGTAGTCCATGGGACTCCTTCTTTGCCCTTGTTGGCTTTGGTTAATTGATTATCTGGGCAGCTTCCTGGCTGCTTTTGTTAGTATAGTTACTTATCAGGGTATTCCTCTTTCTGAGGGGACCCCTTTTTCTTTCACTTTAGCCTTGGTTCTCACTCTCGTTTCCACACCTTCGTCGTGGTTATCGTGTATTGACTCTCCTTAGGCACTACGTTGTAGTGCTATCTTGGAGTATGACTCGCATATGCATTCGTAGTCGTCTGAGCTATTGCAGTTAGGTCTTTGCAACCCCTTTTTGTGTAGGTTCGAAGTTATCCGCCGCATAATTGACTTTTAGGTAGTCCCTATGCTCTTGTGCGGTATTATCCCACTGTTATTGCTCCCTTGGACTGTTGTCCGGTGTTTTTGTCACTTCTCTTGTCCTCTTATTGCACTCGTAGTGCTTTCCTTCTTACTGGTATGGCGGGGTTATATCGACTGCGTAGCATGTCGACCCAAGTTGCTAGTAATTATTATTCTCTCATTGGTAGGATTCCGTTGGTAGCGCATGTTTCAACGTTGCGCTCCAATTAGGATTTTCATGTCTTGAAAGACTATTGCATAACGAGGTGCTTCTCGTATTGCATAATGCTAAGTAATTGTCAGATCGGGTTTTCCCGAGTAAGATAAAGCTTGTCATCTCTCTGGCGTTCATTTCCGGTATCTTAGAACCAGGGGCGCGGAGGGCGGGTCAGGTATTGTAGATATCCGATAAAGATCGGGGAATCCTAACTAACACACCTCTCGCACTAATACTCAACCCTTATCCCAAAGTCAACTATTCCTAACTCGGTAATTCCTAAGCTCGGTAATTTCTAGTCATCGGAGCGTAACTGATACCACTTTTGTAACACCCCATCTCCAAATACAGTGATCGTCGCCCTAAGTCCATCTCTTTCATTAACAACGCAGCGGAAAAGTTATACTAAATTGGTGTTACTGCCGTTAGTCACCCACGTGACCAACTAGGCCTATACTCCTACAAGTCACGGTCTGACTAACCGAATAATTACTCGAGCATCTATACAATACAATTCATAAACCACAACTTATACCGAGTATCTCATATCCTAATACATCATACTAACATCTCATCCATTTACTAAACGAGTGTACATGCACAACTCGTGTAACAAATGTAAAAGCAACCCGAAGTACTCTACCCGCTCCTACTCTCAGGTTGAGTCCTCGTCTGGCACCTACCTGCAAAGTTTAAATCACAGGCCCCAAGGGGCTCAGCACATTGCTGGTACAGAAAATGTGCAACCCACAAGCTAACAGGGCTACACACGACTACTTTGTCGTATACATGCAGTTGATTATTCATACAAATAATAATAAGAAGTACGATAACAAACAACACACCCATGTGAAGCATTCACAACTCCAATAAATTGAACGTCGTAATGGACGCCCATTAATGAGTAAGTTAGATTCCTAACTCCTGAGGCCTGAGAATTGCTCAGTTCTTGTGTTTGACCATACCTTATAAGTGTCAACCATTCACTTAAAAGAACTGGTTGTTCTCTAACTGAATTTTTTATTTTTGTCGGGTCAACGTAACCCTAGCCAATGAGTTATTAGCTCCATTGGGTTAATAAACATTAATTCTTAAGTTATGAGGGATGTAGGCTTGACCCTCTCGCGCCTCCTAAATTTGCCTCCCACCTCGAACTGTTCACTCGAGATGGTCGGGTCTGTTTGTCGACCCTAGGCAACAAGTCGTAGACAAGCCATATACGGAAGACGAATCTGATACAGATGCCGACCTCCTAACCTAAACATGCATGACCGGAGTCAGTCCCGGATTCCTCTCCCCCCAAGTTCCAGTTAGTTGAAGTCTCATTGACAATTTGTTAGTTAAACCTCTCTCGGTATTAACCAACTAACAATAGGGAGTATTTATAACCTTATAAAATTGTTATTAAACATAGTTAATGAACAAGCTCTAAATCAAGTCGTGTTAGTGTGCAATGGACACACAATAACAATAGTAAATCGGTTTCAGTTTAGGAAATTTTGGAAAGTAATTGAAATGGTTAAGGGCCAAAAAGGTAATTTAAATTACCTAAAGAGAAATATAATGTAAAGGAGGGGTATAACCTATGATTGGGCTAAATAGGTTAATGAAATAAAGTTGGGAGTATATTGTATGTATTTGGATGAGAGTTAGGTAGTCAATTTGGTGAATTATAGAATTTATAAGTTTAAGGAGTTAAATGTAAATTCTGGAAAACATTTGGGGTCAAATTGTAATTTATGGAAAATTAAGGTCAAAACCGAGACTAGGGTCCAACTTAGGTGATATATGGGCCTTTGTACAAATTAAGAAAAATAAGGGCTTAATTGCAATTTTAAAGGAATTTAGGAGTTATTTGTAAAGTGTAGAAAGTTTTGAGGTCAAACCGTTATTATTGGAAAATATGGGTCAATGGAAGATTATTAGTCAACTTAGGAGGAAATGTTGATGGTTTGACCAATTAAGAGAAATTAAGAATGGAAATGTAAGTTAAAGAAATATTAGTAGTTGTTTGTAAAGTTTAGAAAGTATAAGGGGTCAAAATGCAGTTTTGGAAAATATAAGTGTGGAAAACATAACAGACTCTATAGGGGTCTGTTTGTAAATATATGGAATTTGTGGGTTAGAATTTTTGATTAAATTGGAAGGTTAAGATAGATGTAGATTAAGGATCAAATTGTAAGGTTTATGAAATATGTGGCCACTTTGTAATTTAAGGAAAGTAGTGTGAAAACTAAGGAAATAACCTTAAGGTCTGTTCAAAAATTTTATACAGGTAGCATAGTACTTTGGAATGAAATAAATGAGGAAATAGAGTTATAATATATGATATGGGAAGTCATTGTAATGTTAGATAACAAATGTGGGCCAAAGTGAAATATTAAGGAATTTATGGGTGTGTGCTGAGATTAATGAAGAGTTAGGAATGTATTTTAGTATATGGTAAGTTGTTACATGACATAGCATTAAGAAAATGGTCTTAATGTTTAGTATGTGAAAGTTAGCACTATTAAGGTGCTTCACATAAAATAAAGAGGTTTAGTGATAATAAAAGGGATTTTATAATTCATATAAATGAGAATGAAGACATGGAGTTGTTGGATTATATAATATGATCAGAAATCATATTAAGTATGGTGGAGTTTATTATAAGGTGGGGAAATTCAATATGTAATATTAAGACATTAGACATAATGTCAATGTAAAAGGAGTTATATGAATAATAGAATTTTATAATTCAAGGAATTATAGTGAAGTATATATATAATATTGTTGACTATTATACATATACAAGTCAACCTAATTGACCAAGAAGGTCAAGTTGACCAACTTATGACTAAGTGAACTTAAATGTCAAAGGTTACTAATACCTTAAGGTCAACTATACTAATTATCATATAGTAGCAAGTCCCTCGGTTGACCACCCTAGCTATCGATGCTCAGCCTCTACGATCCGCGCCTTCTAAGGGTAAGGATACCCATCTCTTTCTTTAACTTATAATACAAACCCTATACCATTCCATTGCTAATCCAATTATGTATTACAACACGCTCGGGAAAGCCCAAGCGCCATTTCTTCTATTAGCACTGTGGCAAGGACCATCCTAGCCTAGACTATGGTGGTCGGACCGTGACATGCCGCTACTGCAGCAAGAGGGTCACCGAGCGTATGAGTGCTACACCAACCTTGAGAGGAAGTCTTATCGCCCATCTAGAGGCACCCAGAACGTCCCGACGAGTGGATCGGAAGGACCATGAGGTGGCACGGCGGGACAAACCTAGAGCCCAGAAGGGGAAGGAAGCCGAGCGGGGTCGGGGCACCCTAAATTCTGCGGGAACCTTAGGCGTTGAGGCTAGTGCCCAGCGCGATACATGTAATCCTGAAACCCTAATTTGATTGCATGAATGAGTGTTAAGTGCATTCCCACCATAATCTATGAATTAAGTAGTACTTAGTAAGAAACTTACCTTAGGAAACCTTTCACATCTTAGGTAGTTTCGATATCTGCTACCCAATATCTTCAAGATCAACATCACCTAAGCCCATCAGTGAAAGACGGGACTACCCAGGCGATATGTGGCGAGTCATCAGACCGGGCACGATTCTACTCAAAAAATTCCTGACCCTTGACGTGCTAGTAAACCTTGTAGACGAGTGTAGAGCTTTGGGTAGGGGTCTAGAAGGATTTTACATTCTAGAGTATGTTAGTTGATCAAGAATGAAGTTTCACATTATGTGCTTAAGTAGAGATTGGGATCCACAAACTAGGACCTACCAAGAGGTTAGAAAGATTGATGGTGTATGAGTCCCTAGGATACCCGAGAGATTTCAAACCCTAGTGAAGGAGGTGGTGGAAACCGCACAACTTTATTAGCCTAACCCTATGCCTGACCTACGTACCAAAATTTGCATCATAAATTTCTACGAGAAAGGGGGACGACTAGGGTTGCACCAGGATTGGGATGAGACACCCGAGTTAATCACTAAGGGGATCCCCGTAGTGTCGTTCTCCATTGGTGATGAAGCGGAGTTTCTTTATGGTAACTAGAATAGGATGAACTTAGGTAGCAAGCTAGTTCTGAAGTCCGGGGGTGTGCTGGTATTCGGTGGAGATTCGAGGTTAGTATACCATGGGATCAAGAATATTTGGTTGAATACCACACCACCAGCTTCAGTTAATGCTACTCACATCCGACCGAGGAGTTTGAATTTGACTTTTAGAGAGTATTGATGTAATACTACAAGCTATGTATGCAAGATAATGTAATACCTTGATGAATTAATAAAAGTGGCATTTTGAAGTTCTTTTAAGCATACCTTTCAATCTTGTTCTCATACGAGTTCAATAATTCAAGCCGCGAGCCCGAAAAGGGAGGTACCTTGAGCATCCTCGATATGGCACAAACCAAGGAGTTTGGGAATGTTAGTATGGGAAGACTCATGACATAGAAACAAATAAATTAAGGTGTTTTAATGTTATGCTAATATAAAGCAATAAATCACATGTACCTTCCCTGTTAATGGCACTATTGCATCCGTGCTTTTCGATCCAGGGGCTTCTCACTCCTTCGTATCCTCTTCTTTTGCGAAGAATTTGAGATTGACCCCAGAGCACCTCTCAGTCACCCTTCTATCTAGGGAGAGAGTGCAATGCATGGGACGCTACACCGAGCTTCCGATCATGATACGGGATGAGAGCTTCCCATTGATATGATAGAGTTCAAGGGTTTGGGCTTCAATATCATCATCGGTATGGAATGGCTGCAGAAGCACAAGGGAAGATTGCATTACGCCAAGCATTGATTATTGCTCAAGAGCCCGAGTGGCAAGACAGTCTCCTACGGCAGTGTTCCGAAATAGCCTACCATCAAGCTAGTATCAGCTTTGACATTGATGAAGGAGGTGAGGAAAGACAAGCAAGCCTTCATGTTCTATGTCCAGGACATGGGACATGGTGAGCAGATGGAGTCGGACATTCCTATTGTGTCTGACTTCCCAGATGAGCTGCCAGGCATGCCGCCTGTGCGCGATGTCGAGTCCTTCATCGACCTGTTGCCGGGTACAAGGCCTATTGCTAAGGCGTCCTACCAGATGGCTCCAGCCGAGATAAGTGAGTTGAAGATCCATCTAGAGTTTATGCTCGACAAGAGGTTTATTAGACTGAGTGTGTCTCCATGGGGAGCACCTGCACTGTTTGTGAAGAAGAAGGATGGGAGCATGCGACTCTGCATTGACTACCGCGAACTTAATACGGTATCTGTGAAGAACAAGTACCCTCTACCACGGATCGACGACTTGTTCGACCAATTGAGAGGAGCTTCATTATTCTCAAAGATCAACCTCAGATCAAGATACCACCAGATACGCATAGCAGATGGGGACATAGAGGTGACGACCTTCCGGACACATTATGGGCCTCACAATTTCACTGTGATGCAATTTGTATTATCGAGCATCATAGCTATATTCATAGATCTCATGAACCGACTATTTATAGAGCAGCTTGACACCTCAGTGGTGGTCTTCATCGACGACATCCTAGTCTACTCTAACACTAAGGAAGAGCACACGGCTCATCTCAGACAAGTGTTAGAGATTATGAGGGAGAACCAGCTCTATGCCAAGCTCTCGAAGTGTGAGTTTTGGCTAGATAGCATGGCATTTCTTGGGTATATCATATTAGCTAGCGGTATATCTATCGACCCTACGAAGATAGGGCGATCAAGAGTTGGCCAAGGCCAAAGACGGTGACAGACATCCGTAGTTTCTTGGGTTTGGCCGACTATTATTGGAGGTTCGTCCAGGACTTCTCCAATGTGGCCAAACCGGTGATGAATTTGATGAAGAAGGATACTCAGTTTACAAGGACTGATGATTGTGAGTGATCCATTCAGACAATGAAGGAGCTACTGGCATCGACGCCTATACTAACTATTCCTAAGGGGACCGACGGGTTCAAGGTGTATTGTGATGTCTCACGCACTGGGCTAGGATGTGTACTCATGCAGCACGGGATGGTCATTGCCTATGCCTCCCGCCAGCTGAAAAAGCATGAGGAGAACTACCCGACACATGATTTGGAGTTGGCACAATTGTGTTTGCATTGAAGATCTGGTGCCACTACTTGTACATAGTCATAGTAACTATCTACTATGACCATAAGAGTCTTCAGCATCTCTTCACACAGATGGAGCTGAATATGAGGCAGAAGCGATGGGTCGAGTTCTTGAAGGGCTATGACATCGACCTGAAGTACACGAAGGGGAAGGCGAATGTAATAGCCGATGCCTTGAGTCGTAGAGCTCACTCCTTTTATGCTTGTACGCGAGCAGTAGCCTTGTCGAGGAAGTACGTTGTGCTCAGGAGCGCGGCCAGTACATATAGACCATCAGGCAGCAGTTAGTTTCCGGCATCATTGAGGGGCAGAAGTACAACTTCACACTCAATGACAACGGGTTGATCAGACTGAATGGTAGATTATGCATTCCAGAGTCCAGCCCAGACTTGAAGGAGAAGATTCTGCAGGAAGCTCATTTCTCTTCCTTATCCATCCACCCAGGATCGTCGAAGATGTACAAAGACTTGAAGATACACTTCTGGTGAAGTGGGATGAAGAAGAATGTAACAAAGTTTGTTACCCTCTGCTTGACTTATCAGAAGGTCATGTTCGAGCATAGGAGGCCCGAGGATTCATCCATGAACTTCATAGTCGGCCCTCCACCGACTAAGGGAGATTCGAACACTACATGGGTCATCGTCTTCATATTGACGAAAGTGGCCAAGTTTATACCTATCAAGGACATCTGGAAGGTTCCCAAGTTGGCAGACCTATTCCAGAAGGAGATCATTAGGCACCACGGTGTGCCTAAGATGATTATGTTAGATAGAGACCCTCGATTTCATTCGAGATTATGGGGGCAGGTGCAGGAGGCGTTGGATATGAAGCTGAAGCTGAGTACCGTCTTTTATCCACTGACAGACGGTCAGAGTGGGAGGACCATTCAAACATTGGAGAACATGCTCCGAGCATGTGCCTTAGACTTCCAGGACAACTGGATAGACCAGTTACACCTGATTGAGTTTTCCTACAACAACAACTACCATGCGTCGATACAGATACCGTCATTCCAGATATTGTATGGAAGACCGTGTAGGACACCTCTATGTTGGGATGAGGCCAGCGAGAATACCTTCTTAGGGCCAGAGTACTTAGAGCAAGTGAAGGAGGATTTTCTACAGATCCTTAAAAACATGAAGATGACCCAGGACAGACAGAAGTCTTATGCAGACGTTAGGGGAAGAGACCTTGAGTTTGCATTCAACGACCGAGTTTTTCTTAAAGTGTCACCTATGAAGGGCATCTTCAGGTTTGGTCAGAAGGGCAAGCTAAGCCCTAAGTACGTGGGTCCTTACCTTATTACGAAGAAAGTGGGCCTATTATCTTACAGGCTAGACCTACCTGCTAAGCTTGGGAGAGTGCACGATGTATTTCACGTCTCTTACCTGGAAGTACGTGCCTCACCCTTCGTATATTTTAGAGCCTGAGAGGCTAGATTTAGACCCATCTCTCAGTTACGAGGAGACTCCACTCCGCATTCTTGATTCAAAGACAAGGGAGACCAGGAACAAGACCATTCGAATGGTCAAAGTCCTTTGGTCGAACCACAAGGTGGAAGAGGCCACATGGGAGTTGGAGGACTCCATGAGAGCCAAGTGTCCAGCGCTATTCTCTTAGTGACTATCGTATATTTGTGGTATACGTGGGCGTAACCCTTTTTAAGGGGGATAGAGCCACTTGGCGTGCACATGTGCGCACTAGGTTTTGTTTGGTGTTTTCTGTAGTATGTTGTGACATACTTGTTTTGTGGTTTGGATTGTATGTGCTTTGTGCACTTGTTGGTATTGTTTATGTATCATTTGAGATACTTGGATGTGTATGTTTATTACCAAGCCCTCGTGGATTGGTCGGTAGAGGAATGATATCCTAGAACCAAAGGTCCTGGGTTTGAAACCTACCCACTACCGTAACTATAAAAAAACTTGGATGTGTATGTTTACACTTTGGTTGTTGTATCCTTGGAGATATATATTCTTTTTGTGGAAAGTGGAATGGTCACATATGGTTTGGATATATAAGGATTGAGAAGTTATATGGACACCTCGAGGAGGTTGTCAAGGTGTTAGCATTGATAGGAAGTAGGGTGCTGATGGATCACCTATATCCATATATGATTATTGGAATGTCATGAATGATGGCTATGTGTTATATAAGCACACTATTATAATTGGTATTATTATATTGGATACATATACACTATTAGGGTAATATCAGATAGATATGTGACCTATCCAGAACTGATTCCCTAGAACTATTATGAGGAAGACGATTTCGGGTTGAAGTCTCTTTAAGGGGTAGATTAAAATACCCCAAACATTAATCACCTTACTTAATAAGAGATTAATTAAATTAAAAGGTTTAAACCTAAGATTAAACATTAAAGGAAAAGCTAGTTAGCCAAATTCATCAAGGAATTTTATACCCTCTAAACTTACTTATATATACAAATATGTATAGTCCAATAAAATGAGCACTAAGTCTCACATAAAAGAATGACTAAAGAGGAGATATTAATAATGAGAAATATACTCACAAAGTTATTATAACATGTAATACATCATTACACGAAAAAAAACACCAACATCAAGAGTGAATCAAAGAATACATTTTTACTAGTCATAATGAATAGTAAAGTATACTAATCACTCAAAAACACAAATTAACACACTTTAGGACAACAAAAATCATGTTGGTCACAAACTAACACATGATACAACCCAAGTCTGCAATATATAAGTCTTGAACATTATAAGAGACGACATTACAACATAAATTGAAAACAAACACACCCTTAAATCAACATAGGGCTGGCAAACTCCTCCCATGGAGTGCCACCATTACCCATCCTTTCTCATTATAATAAATTAAGTCATGCTTTCTCCTCTTTCTCATCCTCCATTGCCGAGCAGCTCCTCCCTCATTCTCTCTAATTTTTCTTCATCCTCTCAAGAACACATAAAGAACACCAAGAACATACCATGGTGATCTGTAACACCCCAACTACCACCGTGCACATAACATCAAACTGCAGCGGAAAATTCAACTCATCACATTACTTATTTCAATGGTGTTACACACCGTTAACCACCTACGTGGCTAACAAGGCTAATACATGTACTCTGTATCGGTCTGATGGACTAGATTCCCGAGCAACTACACGTTACATTTGCTTCCCTTAACAACAACCCATATACTTTATACATTCCAACCGTACCGAGTATTTACAAACTAATGCCGATAACAATTTCGGTCTTACTACGCCTACAATGCTTACGCCATTTAAATGGCTACCCATGTATAAACATCTACCCCGTCCTACTCTCGAACGGCTTCCAGTTCCTTGTACCTGAAATAGAAAAGGAGAGAAAGGGTGGCCCCCAAGGGGCTCAGCACCTTTGCTGGTATGGTAATCCCGCAGCCCACATGCTACCGGGCCACGCACAACTAATTGTCGTCTTAGCATGCGATTGATTATATTTAAATCATGCATGCAACTGTAAACACATAACACAAACATTTCGCCTCAAAGGGCTCAACAAACGGATAATACATCCTTAGTTGATGAGTCACTCATGGTATTCATTATCCCTAGAGTGTTCCTCCTCTAACGGAGCTACTTCCTTAATAGACGACACTTACCCTTAAATCGGGTTATCCTTAAACGCCTCTTGTCACAAACTGGGATTCATTTCCATGATCCACACACTCCATATCTTACAACATATCACATTCCTCACATAACAAAACATAATAACACTTTTCTCGTTTCGACGTATACATGATAACATCGCATTCATTTTAAAAATCTAACGTATACATATCATAGCATAGCAAGGGAAATTGCCTAGCTCAATAACTACACAAAACACCATAAGATCGGTTCACACAAGGAACCTTCCACCATAGTTAGTATACATAGTGAGCCTAGAGATTATTGCCAATCTCATGCTAAGCTCGTTACCAACCTCGTTACCGTCCAGTTATATCGAACGGTTAACTTAAACCCAAGGTGTGTCGGATATAGTAATCCCAAGCACACCGAAATAACATTTGTATGCCCCTGTGGCCCGACGTGAGTCAGTAAACTAGCTTTGGATAAGCTAAGGGAAGGTTGAAACCAAATTGGAATACAACCTATACATACACCAAGAGAGCCGAACCGGATGTGACATCGACTCCCGTCCTCACACGCGTGGCCGGAACATACCGGACTCCTCACCCCCCCATTAGTACATATATACTTATAAATAAGTAGTTAGAGATCCATTATGGAGCCTACCACATCCACACACCATACGGTATCATAACCGAGTTAAGCACACAAGGGAGGTTCACACACTTGCATACGACAACAATATCCAACTAACTCACACATAGCCGTGGTTAGAACGTTCCCAAGGTTTGGGTCGTTAACTCCGAATACCGATCTCTCATGTGCTCCTAGTTCTAGTTAGCTAAGGTTTAACACTTATTTGAGGTTAAACGGTATCGGAGATTAAAAGCGCCACATAAATGAATTACTATAAACTCATTACATGTTTTTATCTTACAAGGTGACAAACACTCAGAAAAACACATTGGCATACAAGCCGGTGTAATCCGGTAGGACACAGGTTGCAAGAAAACCATACCTGTCACCGGAGTCCACTTTACCACGTCCACTTATGTTACTCGAACATTTCTCGAACAACTGGTAACATTCAAGTTGTTTTCATTAACATTGGGGTAACATGTTTGTGTAATATCGAATAACCATGATTAACCCCATAAATTAATTAAATAACTTCACATTTATCTTCTTTTACTTTCACATTGTAACACAACCTTTCACCCACTCAATCATCATTATAACTCACTTAACATGTCCTTAACAACCTCATGACATCATTAACCATCAATCCCCATCATTACACATCATCTCCATACCTTAAAACAACAATTTTGGTCCATACAGTGGCCTGCCCGAACTTGTGTCCGAACCTCCAAGTTCGGACGCAAGCCGTGACTTTGAACTGAAAACAGACACACGTCCGAACTTGTGTCCGGACTTCGGAAGTTCGGACGTGAGTCGAGAATCTCTTAATGCGGACATCCATGCGTCCGAACATGTGTCCGGACTTCCCAAGTTCGGACACAGTTCGAGTGTGCAAAATTCTTACCCAACAGAGCCTGTCCGAACTTCCATGTCCGGACGGAAGTTCGGACAAGGCAAAATGCTCAATTTCCAAGCCTTTAAACACTTAGCCAAATTCCTCCAAAGCCTCCAACACTTATAGTATCTACTCCCTAGGTTCCTAAGTGATGTTTCATGCCTGTTCTAACCATTATACCAAGACATATCTTCCACACAAACATCATCATCCAAACATCCTTTCTTACAAATCAAAACTCCTTATGTCATTCTTACAATTCCTTTTTCCAAGCTTACACTTTCTCCTCAATTTACCAAAGTTTGCCTAAGTCTCAACTTAAGTCCAAAATGACTTTGGTATATACTAAAACCCCAAAATAATGCCTAAATCCATTTTACACTCTAGAACACCTCCTAGTTCACCAAAATTCCTTTAAAACACCTTGAACTTCTTATACATTTTCCTAAATTTTGA
This sequence comes from Limonium bicolor, assembly GCA_023374045.1. NCBI lineage: Eukaryota > Viridiplantae > Streptophyta > Magnoliopsida > Caryophyllales > Plumbaginaceae > Limonium > Limonium bicolor. The sequence continues at coordinate 232,935,545 of CM041781.1, read as the reverse complement.
CATGGGTTCTCTTAGCACATCATCATTCCAAAACTCATGGTTTTCACCACTAAACATTCAAGAACACCTAAATCCATCAAGAACACCATCACACACAAGACTTCACCAAATTTACACTACATCACAATATAGTGTACAATTTAATTTGCTTGGCACTTAGGCCCTTAAATAACATGGCTCTTAGGCCCTTAAATAGCATAAACCATAAACACTGAATTTCCCACATAAATAATGCCTTTGACCTGCAAATACACTCAACATTACATATGTCCTTTTACTAGTCTCCTTGAGAACTTTTCACTAAGTCCTTTACCATTAGCTCCTTAGGTAGTTTTAACAAGCATTATAAGCTCATTTCTCCTAAGGCATTAAACCACATTAAGATAGCATATTTACCTCTTTTCCACCCAAACTTCTTTCTTGTTTCCTTACAAAACCGGTAAGGTATTTGATTCCTTGTCAAGTTCTAAACAATATACAAACATCATAATGAGTATTCAAGCTTTAAGCTTCATCTCATTGTAAACCCTAATTTTACATTGTTTCAAAAACATTAATGTAGTTGTTTTACCTTGATCTTTGAAGAGAGTTTGAATATCTATGAAGAGAGGACTCCACCTAGTCCATGAAAGGTTCAAATGGAGCTAGAACAAAGCAACACAAGGAGCACCATTAATGGTGATTCTCGGTCAAGATAAAAACATGAGGGAAACTTCATTTTTCTTTGAGTTTCCTTACCTTGAAGCAAAGGAGAGTAATAATATGTAGAAACACAAGCTCAAGCTCCATCAATGGTGGAACTCCATGGCACCGAAATGGTGGTCTTGAAGTTTTGAGAAGATAGACTTGAAGAGCTTGATGAGAGGAAGAAGATGGTGGTGTTTGTTTTTGATTTGGTTAAGTGAGCTTGATTTTACAAGAGGTCAAAGATGGAGATGGTGGTGTGTACTATTGCAAACCGTGAGAGAATGAAGAAGGGAGGTTGAAGAAAGTGCTTGGAACCGTGTGAAATGAAGGAGGGAAAAGAGAGAATGAGATAAACTTGCTTTTGGAAGATATTTGTGCTTATAAAGCAAATAGTACATTAATTGGTCATCTTTATTTACTTATCATATTAACTAGAGAGTGGTGAGTCACCACACTTAGAAAACCGGCCCCCAATAGTATAATGAGGGTGTTTTAGTCTTTATTTGTCAATTTAATTCCTTATACAAACATATGTTATAAACTAGCTTATAAAAATCACTATTCACAAAAACAAGGCACATAGAAGTGAAATTTTTGATTTCCTATTGATATAGACATCCAAATGTGATACTATATAGTACACATATATATTTAAGAGTAATGATGGACATTTAGCCACTCAAAACTCATTTACAAGATAATTTTTCAAAAATGTGCTTTAAGACTCCTTAAAGCACTTTTTGTGTCTTAACTTGCTTTCAAGCTTGTTTTTCTTTGGTAATTGATTTAATATGTTCATTAGCATATTTATAAGGTATAGGTATGACCATTAGGTCTTATACAAATTTATCCCAAGCTTAGAGCACATTTTAGCCCATATTGACCTTAAGGTACTTATTTGTGTTTTGTTTGGTTTCATTGTCTACCAAGGTTTCCTAAGGACTTAATTAGCCTTATAAAATCATTATTAAATATTATCAAATCTTGGTAGGCTCTTTGGGTCCTAACCAAGTTCACTCCAAGCTTAGAGCATGTTTTTGCTCAAACCGTGTCTTAGTGTTTTATTGTGTTTTTACTATGGTTTAAACTATGCACTGATGTTCCTAAGGCACCTTTTAGCCTTTAGATACCATATTTAAACATTTAAGCAACACACCAAGGTTTGGGGTATTTCAATCTACCCCCCTTAAAAGAACTTCGTCCTCGAAGTTCACATTTCCTCGCATCATTGGATTAGAATACGGGAATTACTTTCGAAATTAACTTCCATTACCAACCACCCTTTACATCCAACCTCAGACTTAACGGTCCGGGCAACATATCCACATTATACATAACCATATCGTAACATACTAACATGATAACCTCGGACTCACGGTCCGGGTACCTTAATAACATTACACTTACATAACAACCCTCAGACTCTCAGGTCTGGGTAACAATACAACAGTTAGACTCATAGGTCTGAATAACATAACACTTTCGAAACTACCACATTAGGACTCAAGGTCTAAAATAATATTTCTTACTCATACCACACAACATGTCTTAGCATGTATAACAAACTGAAATACCTTTTCCATCTCTCCATGGGCTCAAGTCCCATGTTGAGTACATATACACTGTGATCCCGCAGAACCCGGTCGCGGTGGACACCTTCTGGTCCCCGTTTCTTTGGGAGGTCAAAACAATCACATACATTTTTAAAATATACTTCTCATGTCACCGGTCCGTAGACAAAGGCTCATACGTCCTCAGCTCGTGAGCAAGTACTACAAAGATATTCTTTACTAAGTTAAGTATATTAGAGAATCCTTTATTCAAAATATTAATCAACTGTTTTGGAAATATCAATTGAAATCCTTTTTGAAAACGCAACACAACTCCAAGTCCAACTTATGCTCTTGCATCTTTCTTAACGTGATTACTTGTGACCACTTACAGGGAGCTTCAAGAGTTATCCAACCCTGATGTGATCAGCATCAGTGTTGAACTATCTTTCCACCCCAATTTGTGTTCGGCTTCCCTTGATCTCATGATAATCAAGTTCCACCTCCCACTTCATTTTTAAGCATCAAGTAATACACACGTTTCCCTTTTCTATCTTTTCGATCATTCTAATCATAATCATAACATCTCCAAGGGATAGAACTCCGTCTATCAATCATCATCCAAATCCAACTTAATCCAAGTTACCTAGGGAATTTAATTCTCACTAGGTTCTATGTCGGTCTCATACCCCTTCATAAATCACAACACTGTATATATATACATATTTTTTTATCAAAATACAATACATGTTTTACATTTATGCACCGTCGGGGTTTTAGTTCCCCGGGAGTTTCTTTACTCCCTTCCACTTGTACTCTCACACACCACTGTTAACAAAATAAACACACTTCCCACAATGGTATTCGCATCTTCTGTGCGCAATTACCACAATTTAACCATGAATGAATGCGTATGTTTATATAACACACGCGCCAACCATCATAGCAAATCATTTTTGTGCTATGCACAACATAGTTCACGTACACTTGTACGGTAAAACACACTAAGCGGCTTTACGCTCTACCCCCCTTAAAAGGGATTACGCCCACGTAATCAATCACTGAACATTAGCTTAAAATGTTCTGCCGTCGTGAAGTGTTTTAACTTCCACGCGGTCTGTTATACAATGTGTTCTGATTAGAGGATCTTAACCATATTAGCGGTTTTGTCCCTAGACCAAGAATTCTCTTTGGAGTTTATCTAATTCATAACCGATTTCGGTCCTGGCCTGTGAGGCTTCTAGGCATTGCTAACTAGCCATTCATTCGTATTCACAATGTATATTCGGTATCTGATGCATGGGCTCACTGGCCTCTGTTGCGCAACTCTGATAATTATAGGGCTAGTTTGCCCCATTCGTTACTGTTACTGTATTGTACATCTCCAATGTATCACCCTTATCTTGGTAATAATGGTTTCTCAACCGACGCATGGTACCTCTTACCCTGAGCGAATTCGGTGAGTTTCAACACTTCCCATCCACTTCTCCAATAGCTTATAGCGTAAACTACTATGTAATTCACAATGATTGACTTGCTTCTACCGACTTACTGTCGGTTCAGATTGAGCTGCTACCTAATGTGTAGTGCTTTCTCGGTTATTTCCCACACCTGGGGTATATTTCATACCGACATTTGGTATTTAGTGCCACTGTTATCACTTATTCTTAATCATACCTCCACATTTGGTTCTGTACCAATATCATTCCCATTGGTATGACCTTGCATTTCCAATGCACCGGTCATTATAGTATTTTAAGTTTCTTTCCACATTCACCACAATTATCATTTCCCAAATTCTAGCTATCCCACTCGATCATTACTGCGCAAGTGCAATACCAAAACACTCAGTCATACAGAGTGCAGAGGCGTAAACTCCTGACAGTAAATCTCTTATGTGATTGCAATAGGGGTTTACACTGTGTTTACTGGAATTCTTATCGCATAACACTTGCCACCGGCTTACTGCTCGGTTCGTTTGCTATCACTTACTGTTGTACCTCCACTGGGGTTAACTCATAACTCTGCTCACTCACCATTTTATAATCTAACAATACTCATACAACGGTCGCTTATTGCGCACCGTATCCTTACTCATTATACAACATCAACTTATACTGCATCCGCTATTATATTAGCTTCCGCTATTACACTGGGTTTATCTGGCCACTTATTTGGCTGATTTTTGAATATACTATTTTTTTTAGCCTTTAAGTTCCTTGAGTGTTGTTCGCTACACATTCAGCATCACACACCTGTGGTGGTTGCTATCAGACTTATCACTCTTCCTGTCTACACAACTGGTACAAACATTTCCTTTCGTATTAGTCTCATTCAAATCACTCTTGGGTAACAACAATATGGTTAATCCCTGACATATCTCTTGAACTTGGTTCACCTAACTACCGCTCCTGCGGTTTCACAATATCGAGAGGTGTCCCCACTCTTAATGCAGTGGTTCGTTCTCCGCTCTATCTCCTTGTGTAACATATACTTCTGCAACCGATCACATTTACATAACACAAGTTGTTGTGGCTTATAAGCCTTACGGTCACGATTCCTTCCAAGTTGTCTCTTTGGCAACTTAGGGTCTTACTGTTAAGTAGGTTATCTTCAGCGTTTCATCCGAGTATTTGTTTCAACTCTTGCGTTTCAATTATATTGCTTCATCCAACAATGTTTAATCCAGATACCCCTCAAGGATTGCTCCTGGGTGTTATTAAAATATGCCATTACATTTGGCTTGCACTTATTGGTATATTCGTTAGCCACGCCGCTTGCGTTCTTAACTGGCTTTTTATCTCCTTCTGTGAAGATCAACATTTCCTGGTAGTGTAGGTACTCATTCTGGGAGTTTCATCCCGTTCATTGCACGCTAATGTGTCCACATCAGGCATCTGCCTTACCATGTACAGACTGGGTATTCACTCCAGCTATCATGTTTATCCCTCAGGCTTCTTAAGACATATGTGATGTCTTTACATAACAGTCCGTGCACTTCACACTTCTTGACTGTTATACATTTCCTTGAAATAAACTTACTAGTTCCTTTAGTCCTTTTTAACTTAACTGCGTTCCTTTACTTCAACCATTCTTGGTAATCCGTCACTCTTGTTTGACTTTTACTGCAGACCGTAGTATGGAGTCGACTACTTCCCGTGTTCCGGACTCTACTCGTGTACATATGTGGGGTATCATACTGATACATTGCTACTTACCCAACTAACCTATAAGTAGGTCTGTCAGGCCCACATGCTCCTATCGGAGTGCGGTCGTCCCACATTACAGTTGGTACACTCGTAGTGTCCGTCACACGCCTAGGTGAAGTATTCTATTGTCAACTCCCTTATATTGTCCCGTGACAATATGCATTCCCTGCTTCCCGAACTTAATCAAGGGAAGGTTTATCCACTGTTGTATCTTTATCAACTGCCCTTGGTTTTTTACTGGTTCGGTTTAAAAGAAGGTTAGAAAGAAGTGTTGGTTTGAAAGAAGATCTGGTTTTGAAAGAAAAAAAAAGTTTGAAATAAATCCGAGTTTGAAAGAAAATTTCCCATGGTTTCACAACATCTTCTTGCCTTAACCATGTCTAGCTTCTTGCTGACTGGTGTATTTCCATTTACAAAGGTTAGGCTGTTAAGCCTTTCCTCGGTTATGATGATCTCCTTTACGTTACTTCACTAAGTACTTCAAACTTGTTAAAATTTTTCCGAACAACCCTGTTGTAGCAGCACTTGCCATGGCAAGTGCGCCATGCTAACTGGCTATCGGTTAAACACACACACCGGTTGTGTCCTTGTTCTTACCCGCACTGTCACCAGTGGCCTGGTTGGCCCTTATTTTATTTGATCTTACCGTCTTGACAATAAATTTTCTAAGTGACTTCTCACTGTCTTCACATGACGATCATCAACTAGGGTGTTTCCCATTCTGGGAGACCCCTTTTTCTTTTGTATTGTTTCGTCTTCGTAGCCCGTTGTCGTTCCTTAATCGGTTGATACACCGTTGGCGACATTATTTAATGTTTGCAGTCCCGTAGACACTCGTCTCGGGTTTCATTACTACATTTCTTGCCTGTTGCACGGTCAGTGCGTTGCAAGCTGGTTGTCCTCGACTGCTCGGCATGTCGACCCAGGTTGCCGGAAATTCTATTCTCTTATACACAGAATTCTTCATTCTTTGATATAAAATGCGGTTAACATTATTCAGATGGAAACCGTCTCTGGGATTCCCAGTTTTCGGGATCTACCGTATGACAGGTTCTCCGTACCTTTAGAGATATTTAATAACGGCCAGATCGGGTATTCCCGAGTAAGAGAGGACTTCCATCTCTCTGGCGTTGTTTCCCAAGTTATAAAACAGGGACTGTGGAGGGCGGGATGGATATAGTAGGTTTCCAGTATTCGCTGGTAGTTCCTATCTAGCGTATCACTCACGCTATCACTCAACCCCTAACCCAAAGTACTGAAATCTTAACTCGGTACCTCCTAACTCGATACCACTTTTTGTAACACCCCTACTACCACCGTGCACATAACATCAAACTGCAGCGGAAAATTCAACTCATCACATTACTTATTTCAATGGTGTTACACGCCGTTAACCACCTACGTGGCTAACAAGGCTAATACATGTACTCTGTATCGGTCTGATGGACTAGATTCCCGAGCAACTACACGTTACATTTGCTTCCCTTAACAATAACCCATATACTTTATACATTCCAACCGTACCGAGTATTTACAAACTAATGCCGATAACAATTTCAGTCTTACTACGCCTACAATGCTTACGCCATTTAAATGGCTGCCCATGTATAAACATCTACCCCGTCCTACTCTCGAACGGCTTCCAGTTCCTTGTACCTGAAATAGAAAAGGAGAGAAAGGGTGGCCCCCAAGGGGCTCAGCACCTTTGCTGGTATGGTAATCCCGCAGCCCACATGCTACCGGGCCACGCACAACTAATTGTCGTCTTAGCATGCGATTGATTATATTTAAATCATGCATGCAACTGTAAACACACAACACAAACATTTCGCCTCAAAGGGCTCAACAAACGGATAATACATCTTTACTTGATGAGTCACTCATGGTATTCATTATCCCTAGAGTGTTCCTCCTCTAACGGAGCTACTTCCTTAATAGACGACACTTACCCTTAAATCGGGTTATCCTTAAACGCCTCTTGTCACAAACTGGGATTCATTTCCATGATCCACACACTCCATATCTTACAACATATCACATTCCTCACATAACAAAACATAACAACACTTTTCTCGTTTCGACGTACACATGATAACATCGCATTCATTTTAAACATCTAACGTATACATATCATAGCATAGCAAGGGAAATTGCCTAGCTCAATAACTACACAAAACACCATAAGATCGGTTCACACAAGGAACCTTCCACCATAGTTAGTATACATAGTGAGCCTAGAGATTATTGCCAATCTCATGCTAAGCTCGTTACCAACCTCGTTACCGTCCAGTTATATCGAACGGTTAACTTAAACCCAAGGTGTGTCGGATATAGTAATCCCAAGCACACCGAAATAACATTTGTATGCCCCTATGGCCCGACGTGAGTCAGTAAACTAGCTTTGGATAAGCTAAGGGAAGGTTGAAACCAAATTGGAATACAACCTATACATACACCAAGAGAGCCGAACCGGATGTGACATCGACTCCCGTCCTCACACGCGTGGCCGGAACATACCGGACTCCTCACCCCCCCATTAGTACATATATACTTATAATAAGTAGTTAGAGATCCATTATGGAGCCTACCACATCCACACACCATACGGTATCATAACCGAGTTAAGCACACAAGGGAGGTTCACACACTTGCATACGACAACAATATCCAACTAACTCACACATAGCCGTGGTTAGAACGTTCCCAAGGTTTGGGTCGTTAACTCCGAATACCGATCTCTCATGTGCTCCTAGTTCTAGTTAGCTAAGGTTTAACACTTATTTGAGGTTAAACGGTATCGGAGATTAAAAGCGCCACATAAATGAATTACTATAAACTCATTACATGTTTTTATCTTACAAGGTGACAAACACTCAGAAAAACACATTGGCATACAAGCCGGTGTAATCCGGTAGGACACAGGTTGCAAGAAAACCATACCTGTCACCGGAGTCCACTTTACCACGTCCACTTATGTTCCTCGAACATTTCTCGAACAACTGGTAACATTCAAGTTGTTTTCATTAACATTGGGGTAACATGTTTGTGTAATATCGAATAACCATGATTAACCCCATAAATTAATTAAATAACTTCACATTTATCTTCTTTTACTTTCACATTGTAACACAACCTTTCACCCACTCAATCATCATTATAACTCACTTAACATCCTTAACAACCTCATGACATCATTAACCATCAATCCCCATCATTACACATTTCCATACCTTAAAACAACAATTTTGGTCCATACAGTGGCCTGTCCGAACTTGTGTCCGAACCTCCAAGTTCGGACGCAAGCGTGACTTTGAACTGAAAACAGACACACGTCCGAACTTGTGTCCGGACTTGGAAGTTCGGACGTGAGTCGAGAATCTCTTAATGCGGACATCCATGCGTCCGAACATGTGTCCGGACTTCCCAAGTTCGGACACAGTTCGAGTGTGCAAAATTCTTACCCAACAGAGCCTGTCCGAACTTCCATGTCCGGACGGAAGTTCGGACAAGGCAAAATGCTCAATTTCCAAGCCTTTAAACACTTAGCCAAATTCCTCCAAAGCCTCCAACACTTATAGTATCTACTCCCTAGGTTCCTAAGTGATGTTTCATGCCTGTTCTAACCATTATACCAAGACATATCTTCCACACAAACATCATCATCCAAACATCCTTTCTTACAAATCAAAACTCCTTATGTCATTCTTACAATTCCTTTTTCCAAGCTTACACTTTCTCCTCAATTTACCAAAGTTTGCCTAAGTCTCAACTTAAGTCCAAAATGACTTTGGTATATACTAAAACCCCAAAATAATGCCTAAATCCATTTTACACTCTAGAACACCTCTAGTTCACCAAAATTCCTTTAAAACACCTTGAACTTCTTATACATTTTCCTAAATTTTGACATGGTTCTCTTAGCACATCATCATTCCAAAACTCATGGTTTTCACCACTAAACATTCAAGAACACCTAAATCCATCAAGAACACCATCACACACAAGACTTCACCAAATTTACACTACATCACAATATAGTGTACAATTTAATTTGCTTGGCACTTAGGCCCTTAAATAACATGGCTCTTAGGCCCTTAAATAGCATAAACCATAAACACTGAATTTCCCACATAAATAATGCCTTTGACCTGCAAATACACTCAACATTACATATGTCCTTTTACTAGTCTCCTTGAGAACTTTTCACTAAGTCCTTTACCATTAGCTCCTTAGGTAGTTTTAACAAGCATTATAAGCTCATTTCTCCTAAGGCATTAAACCACATTAAGATAGCGTATTTACCTCTTTTCCACCCAAACTTCTTTCTTGTTTCCTTACAAAACCGGTAAGGTATTTGATTCCTTGTCAAGTTCTAAACAATATACAAACATCATAATGAGTATTCAAGCTTTAAGCTTCATCTCATTGTAAACCCTAATTTTACATTGTTTCAAAAACATTAATGTAGTTTTTACCTTGATCTTTGAAGAGAGTTTGAATATCTATGAAGAGAGGACTCCACCTAGTCCATGAAAGGTTCAAATGGAGCTAGAACAAAGCAACACAAGGAGCACCATTAATGGTGATTCTCGGTCAAGATAAAAACATGAGGGAAACTTCATTTTTCTTTGATTTTCCTTACCTTGAAGCAAAGGAGAGTAATAATATGTAGAAACACAAGCTCAAGCTCCATCAATGGTGGAACTCCATTGCACCGAAATGGTGGTCTTGAAGTTTTGAGAAGATAGACTTGAAGAGCTTGATGAGAGGAAGAAGATGGTGGTGTTTGTTTTTGATTTGGTTAAGTGAGCTTGATTTTACAAGAGGTCAAAGATGGAGATGGTGGTGTGTACTATTGCAAACCGTGAGAGAATGAAGATGGGAGGTTGAAGAAAGTGCTTGGAACCGTGCGAAATGAAGGAGGGAAAAGAGAGAATGAGATAAACTTGCTTTTGGAAGATATTTGTGCTTATAAAGCAAATAGTACATTAATTGGTCATCTTTATTTACTTATCATATTAACTAGAGAGTGGTGAGTCACCACACTTAGAAAACCGGCCCCCAATAGTATAATGAGGGTGTTTTAGTCTTTATTTGTCAATTTAATTCCTTATACAAACATATGTTATAAACTAGCTTATAAAAATCACTATTCACAAAAACAAGGCACATAGAAGTGAAATTTTTGATTTCCTATTGATAGAGATCCAAATGTGATACTATATAGTACACATATATATTTAAGAGTAATGATGGACATTTAGCCACTCAAAACTCATTTACAAGACAATTTTTCAAAAATGTGCTTTAAGACTCCTTAAAGCACTTTTTGTCTTAACTTGCTTTCAAGATTGGTTTTCTTTGGTAATTGATTTAATATGTTCATTAGCATATTTATAAGGTATAGGTATGACCATTAGGTCTTATACAAATTTATCCCAAGCTTAGAGCACATTTTAGCCCATATTGACCTTAAGGTACTTATTTGTGTTTTGTTTGGTTTCATTGTCTACCAAGGTTTCCTAAGGACTTAATTAGCCTTATAAAATCATAATTAAATATTATCAAATCTTGGTAGGCTTTGGGTCCTAACCAAGTTCACTCCAAGCTTAGAGCATGTTTTTGCTCAAACCGTGTCTTAGTGTTTTATTGTGTTTTTACTATGGTTTAAACTATGCACTGATGTTCCTAAGGCACCTTTTAGCCTTTAGATACCATATTTAAACATTTAAGCAACACACCAAGGTTTGGGGTATTTCATGATCAAAACCCATTCTCACTTGTCTACTCAAATCTCTCCCTGTTCTTTCACGAAAACAAAGAGAACACCAAGACCTCTTCTCCTATACTCTCCAAATCTGAAAACAACACATATTGGAGCCTCAAATTTGGAGGTCAACAACCCATGGAGCAAGGAAAGGTTCAAATCATCTTAAAGTACAAAAACATGCACTAAGGTTCCACCTTCCTTTTCCATTAAATGGAACCGAAAATCCTTATCTTAGTTAGACTATTTTCTTCATATTTTCATTTATAAAATTAATCTCAACTAGCTCCATCTGTCGACCGAAAGTCGAGGCAAAAATCGACTCCAAAGGTGACTTCAAGGGTAAGTCATAATCTAGTCCTTTTGAGCTCGTATTCTATCTTTGATCCTTGTATCTGCCTTATACAATATCTCTTCTATTTTTCATATTGTAGACATATTTTGGTGAATAAATTCCTCTTAGAACATCAAAGGTAAACTCATCTTCGTAAGACACATTTTTGTGCTTTAAACTCTAGCTTATGTTATGGAGTCTTAAAGGCCCTAACAAGATCTTTTTTCGTGGTGTTCAAATCTTTCAAAAATGGAGTTTAATATCCTAGAGAGTGGCTGAAATTTCAAGGAACAAATTTGGTGAAAAACATCATTTTGTGAAGGTAAACCCTAATCTAAGCTACTAAACTCTTGAATAATCATCTAGACTATGGTTTGATGAAATAAACTAACCGTCCCCTACATTCTAAATAGGGTTGTGAGTGAAGAGTTGGATAAATCAAGTTTGGATCTTCAAGGGTAAGATTCTAGTCTTAAAACACATTTTAAAGACTTTAAAGTGTTATTATTGTGAGGGAACAATTAAGGCCGAAATGAATCTGACTAAAATGGTCTATTAAGACCTACGAATGAACATAAATGTTATAAAACCATGTGGATAAGTTGGTGAATGATTTAATGACTTAAAGGTCAAATTTATATAGGAAATGGGGTAAAATTGTAGTAAGCCAAAACTATTCTTCCTTGGAAAAATTAGGCTGAGACTTTATGGTATTTTTGGGCATTTATAACATACTTTAAGCTTATGTTATATTTTTTACATTAGCCAAATGTTTAGGCTTGCTTTTGGAGCTTTGATGCACTTTTTATGCTTTAAAAGCATAGGTTAAGGTTTTAAATCATTTGGATGAAGTTATGGTTATTTAAGTGTACTAAGAGTGGTTTGGGTACACTTAGGCAGTTAAGGAAACTTTGGAAAGTAATTGAAATGGTTAAGGGGTTAAAATGTAATTTACATGACCTTAGGAGAAATATAATGTAAAGGAGGTGTATAACCTATGATTGTGATAAATAGGTTAATGAATTAGAGTTGGGAGTATAATGTACGTATTTGGTTGAGAGTTAGGAGGTCAATTTGGTGAATTATAGAATTTATAAGTTTAAGGAGTTAAGTAAATTCAGAAAACATTTGGGGTCAAATTGTAATTTATGGAAAATTAAGATCAAAACCGAGGCTAGGGTCAATCTTAGGTGATATATGGGACTTTAACCAAATTAAGAAAAAGAAAAGGGCTTAATTACCATTTTCGAGGAATTTAGGAGTTATTTGTAATGTGTAGAAAGTTTTGGGGTCAAACCGTTATTTTTAGAAAATATGAGTCAATGGAAGATTGTTAGTCAACTTAGGAGGAAATGTTGATGGTTTGACCAATTAAGAGAAATTAAGAATGGAAATGTAAGCTAAAGAAATATTAGTAATTGTTTGTAAAGTTTAGAATGTATAAGGGGTCAAAATGCAATTTTAGAAAATATAAGAGTGGAAAACAGAACATAATATGTGGAATCTGTAGGTTAGAGTTTGTGATTAAATTGAAAGGTTAAGATAGATGTGGATTACGGATTAAAATGTAAGGTTTAGAAATTATGTGGCCACTTTGTAATTTAAGGAAAGTAGTGTAAAAACTAAGGAAATAACCTTAGGGTCTATTCGAAAATTTTATATACTTAGCATAGAACTTTGGAAAGAAATAAATGAGGATATAGAGTTATAATATATGATATGGGATGTCATTGTAATGTTAGAGAACATATGTGGGCGAAAGTGAAATATTAAGGAACTTATGGGCGTATGCCAAGATTAATGAAGAGTTAGGAATGTATTTTAGTATAAGGTACGTTGTTACATGACATAGCATTAAGAAAATGGTCTTAATGCTTAGTATGTGATAGTTAGCACAATTAGGGTGCTTCGCATAAAATAATGAGGTTTAGTGATTATAAAAAGGATTTTATAATCATTTAAATGAGAATGAATACTTAGAGTTGTTGGATTATATAATATGATTGGAGAATCATATTAAGTATGGTGGAGTTAATTATAAGGTGGGGAAATTCAATATGTAATATTAAGACATTAACACTTAATGTCAATGTAAAAGGAGTTATATGAAATAAAAGAATTATATAATTCAAGGAATAATAATGAACTATATATTATTGTTGACTGGTATACATAGACAAGTCAACCTAATTGACCAAGAAGGTCAAGTTGACCAGCTTATGACTAAGTGAACTTCAATGTCAAAGGTTACTAATACCTTAAGGTCAACTATATTAATGATCATATAGTAGCAAGTCTATATGAATGAGTAGCTATATATATATAATATATATTCTCAATAAAAAAATATGAGTAGTTGTTATACCCAAAATTTTGACCCCCCTGGTTTGGGTCTACGAGGTTTTAGTGTTGTGAGAGGCATTTCAGTCAAGTAGTGAGAGATCCCGGCTCGATCGGCGCATTCCAGGGCATGGGGAGCAGCTCCATCATTGTCAGGGGCGTTTTGATAATTTTTAAGGCTTCTAAGACCTCCTATGAGCTTTCTCTCTCCTCCAAAGGATGCCCAAATCAGCTCGAAATGCTTTGATATTTTAACCCATGATAGAGCGTGACATTTTAAGCATAATGGCGTTGGAATTTTGATTTTTCGAATTTCCAATAATTTTCTAGCAATTTCTGACTGAATTTGATGAGAAATTCAATTTAAAAATATTCCAACATTTAAAAAATTTTGATTCCACCTCAGAAAATTCATAATCTCCATCTTTGACATGTGGTTAAAATTTTACAGCAAAATTCCTTTGGGAAGTCATTCAATTAAAATGCCAAAAAATCTTACTTTTACTAGATTTTTTTTATCTTTAAGAAAGTCCATATAAAGGATAGGTTTTTTTTGATAAAATCAGAATCTCATATGCTCAAAACCCTAGGAAGACCGAAGGCACAGCCTCCTCTCTCTCTCTCACGTTTTTCAACCCCGGCTACCCGAATCATACCGAAAATCCCCCGAAATCACCGTCAAAACATTTTTCCAATCCCCAAAGCACCAATAATCATCAAAACCTCTCAAAAACACTTCCAAAACGTGAAGAACAGTAAGAACAACCAGCAACCAGAAGCTTGGTTCGAAATCCCTTCGGGCCTGCCATCAACGGAGTACTCGACGAATCCCGGTGTGAAGAATCATCGTGAATCCGAAGGTAGAACAGGTAGAAATCTCACTTTCCTAATTCCCCACGACATTATCAGTCTTGCCTCAAAATTTGGGCTTAAACAAACTCTTTTTCGCTTCTGTATTGTTAATTGTTTCAGCTACTCTGCCTTGTTACTTGTTTGCTAAGTTTTGTATTAATTTTGATGTCAAATTGAGTCCTTTCAGTTACTAACGTGTTTAAAATCTTTCAGGCTACGCACCACATAAAATTTGAGCTCAAAACACCCTCGGGAACCGTCAGAAAACCCCTATCCGTGGGTGGTCCGTGACCTCGGACCTATGGTCCGGGACCACGGACGGGTTGTCCGTGGCCACGGACACCCACGAACGGCGGCGGGATATTAAAATTTCAAAATTAGGTTTTTCTAAATAATGTCCGGGCCCACGGACACCTTGTCCGTGGCCCCGGACTTTTCAAATTTCTTGTTTCAAATTCGACTTTTCTGTATAATTAGGTTAGGTGGGGTCCGTGGTCTCGGACATGGGGTCCGTGGCTACGGTCGTTAACCAAATTTGACCTAATTCTGCCTCCGAAACCCTAGTTTAGGTAACTTTCAATTTCACTTTATTTTTCTGTCAAAAAAACGTTAAAAAATAAAAAAAACAGAAGCGCGCACTTAGGTTAAAAACAACTTTGTAGAAAGCCGTAAATAAACCAAGTAGAGGAAAAGCGACCTAGGAAGGGTAATGAAAGTAATTTGAACCCTAAATAAGTCGAATAGCAAGCCCCCGAACCCGAACTCTCCTTTCCTAATTTGATCTAGGTTAAAATTAGGTGGCGACTCATAATAGGTTCCAGTGAGCTAGCTTAGGTTTTAATAATTTTTGTTATATGACATAGTTATTAATCTTAGGTTATAAGTGGACCTAAAACCTGGTTAGATCCTAATCAGCTTTAACCGACATAGGATAAGGGTTTAAAATCGAGGCTCACAGACTGGCGACTCTGGTGGGGACAAAATTCTTAATATTAACTAGTTTAATTTTAAGAAAGAGGGCTTAACTTGAAAATGTTTATTTATGGCTTTTATTATATTGTTTGTTTACTTTTGTGCGCATTTTAATTTTTGCACCCTTGCATCATATGAGAGTGAGGGTCCACGCAAACCAATTTCACCCCGGGACCCGTTCGAGGGTCCCCTGTCAGGGACTCACACCTTTTAGGTGATGTGAATAAGTGGGGGAAAAGAGGAGGGTGTCGTCTAACCACACCCCCTTAATACCTGGGCTTTAGCCCCAAGCATTTTCCTGGCAGTACCCTTACCTAGCCCATTGTTTGGTCAGTCAAAGACCCGACCGTAGACGCACACCTTTATGTGATGTGAAAAAGTGGGGTAGCCCAAAGAGAATAGCGTGCAAGCCCTATTCCTTGGTGGTGACCTGGGCCCGCCCCAAGCACACCTCTCCGGATCGATCTGTACCCATTGACTGAGTTATTTCGTGAGGGCATTTGCATCACCTCCTTATGTAGGACTTCTGTGTATGTGCTCCTTTTCTCCTGGGCCTCAGGCCCAATGTCTGAATCGACCGTCAATCTCTTCTAGCCCAAATGAAACATTTAAAGGGTTTTCATAGTCCAAATACTTCGATCACCCCAAAACACAAAAAAATCCTTTAAGCTGATTCTTGTTACAAGCCTGATTCTTGCAATACCCACTCGTAAGACCAACGAATCTTGTAACCCAAAAGTGTAGTCCAGAGCGGACCCTCCCAAAATTTTGGAGTTCGGCATTCATTACAGCGCACTAATCCTCGGCCTGAGTTCCTAAGTTTAGTCCTAGTCTCACTCCCGCAATGCCGACTTATCTTTTTGCTTAAAACAGGAAGCACCCCTCGCAGCTAGGATGTCGTCTGGAGTTAACGATCGAAGTGCTCACTCGCCGAGCTTGTGGATTTGATAGGGAAACTAGCCGAGTTAGAATTCGTCCACATGAGTGCTTTGGAAGAGCTAAGCTCAGGATTTGTGTCGGCTACAAGAGAAGCGAGAGCTCTCATTCATGCTCTCGGGAAATCATCCCTTTTGATCTGGCCCCAAATGAGGACGGGATTGAGTCACCAGAGAACCAGGAATCGCAACAAGAGCAGGCCGCACGGGTGCCCGTTGTAGATCTGCAGCAGCCGCAGAGTCAGATTCTGAGAGTGCTTCTAGGGCGGGGGTTAGTCCAACTTAAAGCCCCGCGGTTTCGCGAGCGGCATCTGGGGACATATCCCGAACAGTTCTGTCGTTTCCACCTACTCGCGGGCCACTCCATAGATAAATGTCGTAATTTGAGGTCTAAAATTTTGTTATTGGCCCAAGAAGGAAAAATCCAGATTGCAACCCCAGTACCGGGGCTTCCCCGCAAAGCCGAAAGTAAATTCACACCCATTGGTTGTCCCTTAAGCCAGGCCTTTGAGGAGCTGTAGGACGAGGGGCTAATACGGCCACTCATTCCTCGCCATGGAGAGACGTGGAAGGGGAGTAGGCTCAGTCAGTTTTGCAGGTTCCATCAGCTAGTGGGACATGATACCAATGATTGCAAAGCGCCGAGACATCAGATCCAGGACCTTATCGATCAGGGATATCAGCATTTGGATGACCTCGAGACCTCAGAGTCCGAAGTTCAGTGTGCTGCCTTTACTGTTTTCTGGGATGACAAAAAGCCAGCACGAGGGGCAGATGGAAGCCCGCATCCACGGTCAGCTTTGTCCCAGCAAATACTCACATTACTCTCGGTCAAGCATTACGGATCACCTGAAAAGCCATCGCAAGGGAAGAGAATGTCGTCTCCCTCGGTGGCTGAAGAAATTCCAGGTGAACGAGAACTGCTTCAGAAGCTGAAGGCAACAACCATCCCCATGGCCATCTGGTCTTTGCTTACGATCTCGCCAGAGCACCGACGGGCCATTGCCAAACATTTGGCGGGCCAGAGGAAAGTTTAGCCCCGGAGATGATGGTGACGGCTCTTTGGCAAAAGCAGGAAGAGGAGATCAGTTTTCACGATAGCGAGATCTCCGAGCACTCGGGAAAAGCATTGTATATTACTGTTTGGTGTGGGGCCTTCAAGGTGCCAAAGGTCCTCATTGACACGGGAGCAGACGTTAGCATCTGTCCTCTGAAAGTGGCAGAGGGTATGGGTTACGACAAGTTTGAGTCTTGCCAAATAGTGTTACGAGGGTACGATGATAACCCAAGACATGTCTTCGGCCTATTGGATCTTCCACTCAAGTTTGGGACGGTTGTTCATCCAGTGAAGTTCTTGGTTCTGCAAATTCCCCATTCTTTCAACCTGATTCTGGGACGGGATTTCCTTCAAGATTTGAAGGTCGTCCCCTCTACGGTGCATCAATGTTTGAAGTTCAAAAGAGACGGGAAGGTTCATATCGTTAGAGGTGAACCACATCAGAAGGAGTTGCCTGTTTGCATGGTTGAAGAGGAGGGTTCATCTCATCTGAGCAGGTTCAGTGTTGTACCAGAGCAGTCCGATCCAACTTCTCTTCAGAAACTTAACGTTGGACCGGGGAAGGTTATCATGGAGAAGTACGGTTATCAAGAGGGTAAGGGCCTCGACAAGGATCTCCAAGGAATCCCAAACGTTCTATCTCCGGCAGCGAATCCTGGTCGTCAAGGACTTATTTCAGCAATTGAACTATCATCTTTATTCATGTGCTCATGTTCCCCATGTTTACAGGGTACGGTAAGAGCAGCGAGGAGGAAGCGATGCCTGATTGGATGTTCCTCGAAGAATAGATCATAATTAGGGGTAGTTAGTCATTTACTTCCGCTTTGGGGTCATTAGGAGTCATTATTATTCTCCTTTGGCTGTTTTACATAGCTTCTTTCTTTCCGTAGTTAGTTTAGTTGTCTCTCTCCATTTTGTTGGTACTCAGTGTCATTGTTACTTCTTTTGGTTATCAATAAAATTTCTTCTTTGTTCGTGTTTTAATGATTATATTTTCGTTCATGTGCTAAAAGAAAAGAAAAGAAGAGAGAAAGAAAAAAACTCTTTCTCATAAAGCGTGCCTGCAAACATATGAGAAACCTCTGTTCTTCGCAAAATCACCTTCCCATCCATGCATTTACCACCTCCATTACAGTCACCACACATGTCGCAGCATTCCATCACTTCTACCATTTCATCAGACACATGAAAAACAAAACTGTGGCCGCCAAAAGACCAAAAATAAATCACTCACCACCATTGTTTACCACCACACATGCAATCACCCTCCATAAATAACTTGGGCATTCTAAGGTTTGTCAAGTAAACCCCACAACAACACTAGGGGCAATCTGAGTTTAAGACCGAAGACGACAATTTCTTTTGTTTAAGCATGCAAGCAAGTCCCTGAGTGTACACTTCGCGAGAGTGCCTTGAGCGGTAAAACCAAGAGTGAAAGAGCGTGTCATTTTTACACGACTTCAGAGAGGTCACATTCAAAGGTAGGACAAACGGCATGACTCCGATCGAAGGAGATAATTTGTAAATTTACGTTTAAACCTATGAAAAGTAACAAAGAACGGATACACAACTATTAGGGATGACGAAGCACCTAGGTACAGCACCACACAGCCAAAAGCTTATGAACCCTGACATTAAACCCTAGGCACCCCCGCTGAGCTTTTCGTATACATCCTCTTTTACAACGCTACAAGCTCCACAAAATAGGCCAGCCAATGATAAACAACCGACCCGGTGACCAAAGGAGGCAAGGAGCCCGGCTTCCGAACAGCAACTTCACAAGTCCAAAGAAGCAAAACTGCTGCCAGCATGACGAAATGATCCGTAAATGGCCCCAAAGTGGCACAGGATCCCAATGAGCTCACATCAAAAACAGCTCTCGAAGTTCAAAACCGGGAAACACAAGAACCCCGAAGAAATCCAAAATTGGAAGAAGGAGAAAAGGTGCAAGGAACAACTCAAAAATCCATTGTTCCAAGTTCATAAGCGAAGTCAGCATGAAGTAGCCAAACGACTTCAAGGCAAAGAAGACAAGTCCGAGAGACTGTGCAAGTTGCAGCTTTGGTCATCCTTAAAGCTCCAAATATCCTAAACATTCCTCCATTATCCTGTTGTCATTCATCACACCCCATAGCCATGTTATAAGCTCAAAAGACTTCCGACTTAGTAGTTGTGTATCCAATCGAGTGAAAGTAATAGGTTGAACGCGCAAATCTAACAAATGTCAAATTCAATGGTTGAGAAGTTGTGACCGTAAGTGAGAAACGAGTGCAAACACCATACACGTCGAGTGTGGGTTAAGAAGCACCATATCAAAACATAAGCCTTGACCCTGTGAGGACGAGACTTGCTCGCACGTTTAGCCAAAGAAAATACTGGGGGCAATCGATCGTTCCGATCGATCGCCATGAACTCTAACTCAGATTGCCTTAAGAAAGAACACTGGGGGCAATTGTTGGTTCCAACAATTGCAACAACAACACCGATTGAGGCCCAAAAGTCCAGAACCCAAAGGTTCAAACCATTCTCACATCCCACAGGCCCATCCTAAGTCCTACCTCCACATCCAAACATTCACAGGCCCGTCCTAAGCCCTTCCTCCACATCAAATTCCCACAGGCCCATCTTAAGCCCTACCTTCACACCCAAACATCCGTAGGCCCATCTTGAGCCCTACCATCTTCAGATTTGACATAAACCCTAATCCTTCTACATCCATTTAGACCCACCATCCATTTTACTCACTTTCATTTAGAACAACCTTTAGGCTCGTCATAAGACCTAGATCCAACCTTTAGGCTCGTCATAAGACCTAGATCCATCCTTAGGCTCGTAGTAACACCTAGTCGCATTCCTTTAGGCTCGTAGTAAGACCTGGTTGCATCCCTTTAGGCTCGTCATAAGACCTAGATCCAACCTTTAGGCTCATCATAAGACCTAGATACATCCTTTAGGCTTGTCATAAGACCTAGTTGTATACCCTTAGGCTCGTCATAGGACCTAGATCCATCCTTAGGCTCGTAGTAAGACCTAGAACCATCCTTTAGGCTCGTCGTAAGACCTAGTTGCATTCCCTTAGTCTCGTCATAAGACCTAGATCCATCCTTTAGGCTCGTCATAAGACCTAGTTGTATACCCTTAAGCTCGTCATAAGACCTAGAACCATCCTTTAGGCTCGTCGTAAGACCTAGTTGCATTCCCTTAGGCTCGTAGTAAGACCTAGCATTACCCTTTTAGCTTACCCACTCTCATCAAACACATTGCATTCATCTCATTCATATAGGCTCGTCATAAGACCTAGTTGCATTATCCAGGCGCGTCACAAGACCTGGCGATAGAAAGTTGGCGAGGTGATGGCAATAAATCCTTCTTTTGCGATGTCAACTTATTTTTGGGATCAACGAATGGTGGGCGAAGGCAATAAGTCCCCAGGGTTTTTACCAGGAGTTATCCCTGCACACCGGCTTGGGGGCGATGGCAATAAGTCCACATTGGGTCCAGCCAGGAGCATTAGCACGGGTTTCGGTCCCTAGAAGCATCCGATCATCATCAGCATCATCATCAACATCATCAGCAATATCATCAGCATCATTAGCATCATTAGCATTTCAGCATTCCTGCATTTGCATACCATCCCATTTTCACATCCTAGGTAGTCAACGCCTTAGAATCGCTTGACATCGCATCATTTCATTTATTACAGGAAGTCAGCGCCTTGGAATAGTTTGACATCATTTCATGTATTATAGGTAGTCAACACCTTAGAACCGCTTGACATTGCATTATTTCATTTTTCACATCCTAGGTAGTCAATGCCTTAGAATAGCTTGACACATTTTCACTTATAGGTAGTCAGCGCCTTAGAACCGCTCGACAGTGTTTTGTTGCTTAGGCAGTCAGCGTCTCCGAATAGCTGGACGTAGTCAACGTGGTTTCGGATAACATGGAGGATTTTGTGAAATCCAAAATTTTGGGGCATCACTCAAGCATCAACCAGACTTTTCACATCCATTACAAAGTCTAGTTGACGGGGGGCAATCTGTTATACCCAAAATTTTGACCCCCCCTGGTTTGGGTCTACGAGGTTTTGGTGTTGTGAAGGCATTTCAGTCAAGTAGTGAGAGATCCCAGCTCGATCGGCGCATTCCAGGGCATGGGGAGCAGCTCCGTCATTGTCAGGGGCGTTTTGATAATTTTTAAGGCTCCTAAGACCTCCTATGAGCTTTCTCTCTCCTCCAAAAGATGCCCAAATCAGCTCGAAATGCTTTGATATTTTAACCCATGATAGAGGATGACATTTTAAGCATAATGGAGTTGGAATTTTGATTTTTCGAATTTCCAATAATTTTCTAGCAATTTCTGACTGAATCTGATGAGAAATTCAATTTAAAAATATTCCAACATTTAAAAAATTTTGATTCCACCTCAGAAAATTCATAATCTCCATCCTTGATATGTGGTTAAAATTTCACAGCAAAATTCCTTTGGGAAGTCATTCAATTAAAATGCCAAAAAATCATACTTTTATTAGATTTTCTTTATCTTTAAGAAAGTCTATATAAAGGATAGGTTTTTTTTGATAAAATCAGAATCTCATATGCTCAAGAACCCTAGGAAGACAAAAGGCACAGCCTCCTCTCTCTCTCTCTCTCTCTCACGTTTTTCAACACCCGGCTACCCGAATCATACCGAAAATCCCCCGAAATCACCGTCAAAACACGTTTTCCAATCCCCAAAGCACCAATAATCATCAATACCTCTCAAAAACACTTCCAAAACGTGAAGAACAGCAAGAACAACCAGCAACCAGAAGCTTGGTTCGAAATCCCTTCGGGCCTGCCATCAACGGAGCACTCGACGAATCCCGGTGTGAAAAATCATCGTGAATCCGAAGGTAGAACAGGTAGAAATCTCACTTTCCTAATTCCCCACGACATTATCAGTCTTGCCTCAAAATTTGGGCTTAAACAAACTCTTTTTCGCTTCTGTATCGTTAATTGTTTCAGCTACTACCTTGGTACTTGTTTGCTAAGTTTTGTATTAATTTTGATGTCAAATTGAGTCCTTTCAGTTACTAACGTGTTTAAAATCTTTCAGGCTACGCACCTATAAAATTTGAGCTCAAAACACCCTCGGGAACCGTCAGAAAACCCCTGTCTGTCGGTGGTCCGTGACCTCGGACCTATGGTCCGGGACCACGGACGGGTTGTCCGTGGCCACGGACACCAACGGACGGCGGTGGGATTTGAAAATTTCAAAATTAGGTTTTTTCTAAATAATGTATGGGCCCACGGACACCTTGTCCGTGGCCCCGGACTTTTCAAATTTCTTGTTTTAAATTCGACTTTTCTGTATAATTAGGTTAGTTGGGGTCCGTGGTCTCGGACATGGGGTCCGTGGCTACGGACGTTAACCAAATTTGACCTAATTCTGCCTCCAAAACCCTAGTTTAGGTAACTTTCAATTTCATTTTATTTTTCTATCAAAAAAACGTTAAAAATTAAAAAAAAATAGAAGCGCGCACTTAGGTTAAAAACAACTTTGTAGAAAGCCGTAAATAAACCAAGTAGAGGAAAAGTGACCTATGAAGGGTAATGAAAGTAATTTGAACCCTAAATAAGTCGAATATCAAGCCCCCAAACCCGAACTCTCCTTTCCTAATTTGATCTAGGTTAAAATTAGGCGGCGACTCATAATAGGTTCCACTGAGCTAGCTTAGGTTTTAATAATTTTTGTTATATGACATAGTTATTAATCTTAGGTTATAAGTGGACCTAAACCCGGTTAGATCCTAATCAGCTTTAACCGACATAGGATAAGGGTTTAAAATCGAGGCTCACAGTAGTGATAACTAATCCTAAGTTGTAATATAATACAACATGTTAATTATTAACATACTTCATGGATTAAACGACTAATCCCAAACCCGACTAATAACCCGACAAATGACAGATGATCAATCACGGGGGAACATATGGGAGATTAGCTATTGTTTGGGATACCGAGTTATTCAAAATATAGAATATTAGTACTTAGCGTATACAAATGTGTAATCCAGAGCTGAGTAGATAGAGAGGACAAGCGCGGGATTCATACGTCTCTCTCTTCACCGTCAGTGTACGGTATGTTATTGTGTGCTCCGAATGTCCTGAGGGTTTCCTTGGGTTCGGATTTGTTTGTATCTTGTGATAAGAGTGATATGTGTGAATTATTATTGATATGTTTATGGGCATTTAATTGCCTGACTATCACGCATTATTAATTGTTCACGAACGTCTTTCGGACTAAATGATAGCGATTGTAAACTCGATACGAATTGTGAGTAAGATAATGAATTTGATGATTCTTAAGAAAGATTAATGAGTTATACCACATTATTCCTAATCAACATAAGTAAATTACGTAGGATGAGATTCGGTAATTTCAATCTCTAGAGCATAAGTACTCAAACATGGAAAATAACCTAGATGGCTTCTAGGTATTGGGTAAGACCTAAACGGCATCTTCATGGTATTATATTCACTATAACCTAAGCATAGATCTTAGGTGAGATGATTAGGAGAACTTAAACATATAGTGAACCACATTGTATATGAGGAGAAATGAAATACCCCAAACCTTGATATGTGGTTTAAATATCAAACTATGTTATATAAAGGCTAAAAAGTGCCTTAGAAACATCAGTGAACAATTTAAACCATAGTAAATGCAATAAAACGCTAAGATATAGTTTGAGCAAAAACATGCTCTAAGCTATGAGTGAACTTGGTTAGGACCCAAAGAGCCAACCAAGACTTAATAATATTCAATTATGATTTTATAAGGCAAATTAAGTCCTTAGGAAACTTTGGTAGACAATGAAACCAAACAAAACACAAATAAATACCTTAAAGTCAATAAGAGCAAAAATGTGCTCTAAGCTTGGGATAAATTTGTATAAGACCTAATGGTCATACCTATACCTTATAAATATGTTAATGAACATATTAAATCAATTACCAAAGAAAACCAAGCTTGAAAACAAGTTAAAACACAAATGTGCTTTAAGGAGTCTTAAAGCACGTTTTTGAAAAATTGTCTTGTAAATGAGTTTTGAGTGGCTAAATGTCCATCATTACTCTTTAATTAACATGTGTACTATATAGTATCACATTTGGAAGTCTATATCAATGGGAAATCAAAAATTTCACTTCTATGTGCCTTGTTTTTGTGAATAGTGATTTTTATAAGCTAGTTGTAACATATGTTGTTATAAGTAATTAAATTGACCAACAAAGACTATAATACCCTTAATGATATAAAGGGGGCCGGTTTTGTGTAGTAATGAGTCACCAAACATGTTAACTTGTTAAGTAAATAAAGGTGACTCATAGGTTACTATTTGCTTTAAGTTATAAATATCTTCAAAAGCAAAACCAATCTCATTTCTCCCTTCCTCCTTCATTTCACACGGCTTCTAACCTTTCTTCTACCTCTCTTCTTTCTGTTCTCACGGTAATGCTACAGCAACAGCACCAAATGCCATCTTCCATTGCCAATATTTCTTAGCTCACTTAACCAAATCAAAAACAAACCACCATTCTCTTCCTCTCATCAAGCTCTTCATTTCTATCTTCTCAAAACTTCAAGAGCCCCATTTCGGTGCCATGGAGTTCCACCATTGAAGGAGCTTGAGCTTGTCTTTCCACATATTATTGATCTCCTTTGCTTCTAGGTAAGGAATCTCAAAGGAAAATCAAGTTTCCTCCATGTTTGTGTGTGACCGAAAATACTCATTGATGGAGCTCTTTGTGTGACTTTGTTCTAGCTTCATTCCAATCTCTTATGGACTAGGTGGAGTCCTCTCTTCATAGATATTCAAACTCCCTTCAAAGATCAAGGTAAAACAACTACATAAGTGTTTTTGAAATAATGTAAACCTAGGGTTTACAATGAGATGAAGCATAAAGCTTATATACTCATTTCAATGTTGGTATATTGTTTAGTAGTTGACAAGGAAAGAAATGCCTTACCGGTTTTAAGAGGAAACAAGAAAGAAGTTTGAGTGTAAAAGAGGTAAATATACTAACCTAATGTGGTTTAATGCCTTAGGAGAAATGAGCTTATAATGCTTGCTAAAACTACCTAAAGAGCAAATGGTGAATGACTTAGTAAGGTGTTCTCAAGGAGACTAGTAAAAGAACATATGTCTTGGTGTGTGTAATTGCAGGTCAAAGGGTTATATATTGTGGAAATTCAATGTTTATGGTTTAAGCAATTTAAGGGCCTAAGTGCCAAGCAATTTAAGTTATGCACTATATTGTGATGTAGTGCTAAATGTGTGAAGTTTGTATATAAAAATGTGTTTGATGGATTTTAGGGTGCTTGAATGAAATAAGGTAAAAACCTAAGTGTTTGGATGTGAGTATATACAAGAGAAGCTATGGCCAAATTTGGGAAATGTGTAAGAAGTTCTAAGTGTTTTAAGTAAGTTTTGGTGACCTAGGAAGTGATGTTTAGGTAAGTTGTGAAAAGGAGATTTAGTTAGTAAGAAAAGATGTTGAGAGATGATGTTAAGGTGTAGAGGAAACACCTTGGTGTAGTGGTCATAATAGGTAAAATACCACTTAGAAATCTTAAGGAGAAAACAATATAAGTGTTAGAAATTTTGGTAAGAAGAGAGTAAGTGTTTGAGGAGTTATAAAATGAGTTTTATGGATGTTATATGAAGGGCTAAGGGTGCCAAATGATGTTAGAACACATTAGGAGGCTTGAGGAAAAGTTTGGAGAAAGTTTGACAAGTTTTGGACAACTTCTGATGTTGTCCGACCCAGTGGTCCGACCCAGGGTGGGTCGGACAGCCTCTGTTAAGTCATCCGTTGATGTTTCTGGAATGGTCCGACCCAGAGGTCTTGGGTCGGACATGTGTGCCTTAAGTCTCTGGAATGGTCCGACCCAGATGGTTGAGTCGGACATGGGTCGGACATGAGTATTTAGCAGACGGGAAAAGTTTCTGGAACGGTCCGACCCAGCTGTGGGTCGGACGGTGGGTCGGACGGCCCAAAACTATGCAAAAAAAAGGGACAATGTTGTAAGGAGAATCAAAGTGATATTTTGGTATTAGAATATTCTAAGTCCATGTATGAAGTTTGGGTAATTAATGGAGGTGGAGAAATAATGCAACAAGGTTTGAAAAATGACATTTTAACAATTCTGTAGGTTTGGTCCGGGACCTAGGTCATGGTTCATGTCCCGGACCAGGGGTGTAAAATAGGCCGAGACTCACATAAGGATGTGGTCCGGGACTTAGGCCTTGTAAGGTCCCGGACCACCCCATTTTAAAGGCCGAGAGTGGAGTTTTGCTTCTGGTCCGGGTCTTAAGTTAGGGACCAAGTCCCGGACCACTATAAAAACATGGTTTTAGCTTATTAAATGATGTCTAATGATAGGGATAAGTTAGTAATGATATTATAAGGTTATGTAGGACATGTTAGGTGAGTTATAGTCACAATTTGGTGGGTGAAAAGTTGAAGTAAAATGAAAGAGTGAAACATGTTAAAGGTGTAAAGTTATTTAACTAAGTTAACGGGGGAAAGTTATAAGCATTAGACATTAAACAATCATGTTACCCCAATGTTAATAAAAGTACATGTAATGTTATCAGTTGTTCGAGAATTGCTCGAGGAACATAAGTGGACGTGGTAAAGTGGACTCCGGTGACAGGTATGGTTTTCTTGCAACCTGTGTCCTACCGGATTACACCGGCTTGTATGCCAATGTGTTTTTCTGTATGTTTGCCACGTTGTAATATAAAACATGTAATGAGTTTACAGTAATTCATATATGTGGCGTGTTCAACTCCGATACCATTTAACCTCGGCAGTGTTAACCTTAGTTAACTGAGTCTAGGATCACATGAGAGTTCGGTATTCGGATTAAACGACCCGAACCATGGGGCGTTCTAACCACGGCTAT
This sequence comes from Limonium bicolor, assembly GCA_023374045.1. Taxonomy (NCBI): domain Eukaryota; kingdom Viridiplantae; phylum Streptophyta; class Magnoliopsida; order Caryophyllales; family Plumbaginaceae; genus Limonium; species Limonium bicolor. The sequence goes on along the minus strand of CM041781.1, from coordinate 232,907,888 downwards.
GGGAGTTGATTATGTGATGTTGTGTAAGTGAATGTAGGATCTCCCTTGTATGTTTAACCCAGTTCTAATACTGTATTGTGTGCTGATGTGATAGGTTCCACAGCGGAGTCTTTAACTGTGAATATTTATATATTATGGGGGGTGAGGAATCCGGTTGTTCCGGTCGCGCGTTGTTTGGGAGTTGTTGTATACAGTTTCTTCAGCTTCCTCTCTGTTGATTGTCTTCCTTCATTGGTCTTCGATCACCCCTGAGCTTAACCAAGGCTCTTGACTCACGTCTGTTGGGGATTATGTGTGTGTGTTCGGGTCACTAACCCGATCCATCTTTATGTTAAGTTATTCGTTCGCCTAACAGAACGGTAACGAGTTATGTAAACGAGCTTAGCATGAGTTTGACAGCATCCTCTAGGCTCTCCCAGTGAACTAACTATGTTTGGGTCGGTTCCTAAGAGAACCATTCCCGTTATGTTATGTATTTTGTTGTGATGCAATGTCTATTGCGGTATTATGTTGTGCACGTGGTAACGTGCAAAGTGTTGTTAGGTGTTGTTGTAGTGTATGTTATATGTTGTATAATGTGGAGTGTGTGGATCATGGATATGATTCCCAGTTTGTGATAAGAGGCGTTTAAGGATAACCCGATTTAAGGGTAAGTGTCTATTATTAGGAAGTAGCTCCATTAGAGGAGGAACACTCTAGGGATAATGAATACCATGAGTGACTTATTAAGTAAGGATATATTATCCGTTTGTTGAACCCGTTGAGGAGAAATGATTATGTGTTGTGTGTTTACAGTTGCATGTATGATTTAAAAATAATCAACCGCACGCTAAGACGACAATTAGTTGTGCGTGGCCCGGTAGCATGTGGGCTGCGGGATTACCATACCAGCAAAGGTGCTGAGCCCCTTGGGGGCCACCCTTTCTCTTCTTTTCCTATTTCAGGTACAAGGAGCTGGAAGCTGTCCGAGAGTAGGACGGGGTAGTCATTGTACATGGGTAATCGTTTATGTTGTATATATACAGTAGGTGTAGTAAGACCGAAATTGTTATCGGCATTAGTTATAAATACTCGGTATAGTTGGAAGGTGTATGTTGTTGTTGTGTTAATGGAAAGGGATAGTAAGGTGTAGTCGCTCGGGAATTTAGCCCATCAGACCGGTACAATGTGTATGTATTAGCCTTGTTAGCCACGTGGGTGGCTAACGGCGTGTAACACCAACGAGATAAGTAATGTGATGAGGTTGTTTTCCGCTGCAGTTTATTGTAAGTGTGTTATTGTTGGATGGGGTGTTACAAAAAAGTGGTATCAGAGCGAAGTATCGCTCTGATGACTGAATTACCGAGCTTAGGAAGTACCGAGTTAGGATTTTAGTATTTTGGGTTAAGGGTTGAGTGATACCGTGAGAGATACGCTAGTTAGGAACTACCAATGAATACTGAAAACCTACTATATCCAACCCGCCCTCCACAACCCCTGTTTTATAACTTGGGAAACAACGCCAGAGAGATGAAATTCCTCTCATACTCGGGAATACCCGATCTGGCTGTTATTAAATACCTTTAAAGTACGGAAGACCTGTCATACGGTAGATCCCGAACACTGGGAATCCCGGAGACGGTTTCCATCTGAACATTGTTAACCGCATTTAATAGCGAGGAATGAAGAATCTTGTGTATAGAAGAATGGAATTTCCGGCAACCTGGGTCGACATGCTAAGCAGTCGAGGATAACCCGCTTGCAACGCACTGACCGTGCAACAGGCAAGAAGTGAAGTAATGGAACCCGAGACAAGTGTCTACGGGACCACAGTTGATAAATAATACGCCAACGGTATATCAACCGATAAGGAATTACAACGTAGTGCCCAAACAAGAGGCAAGTCTCAGTGACCACGACAAGTGCGTGGAACGGGCTACGAAGAGGATGCAGTACTAAGTAAGTAAAAAGGGGTCTTCCAGAATGGGAAACACCCTAGTTGATGATTATCACGTGAAGACAGTGAGAAATCACCTAGAAGAGTATTATCAAGGCAGTAAGATCAGTGAGGGCCAACAAGGCCACTGATGACAGTATGGGTAAAAACAATACCACAACTGGTATGTGTTAAACCGATAGCCAGTTAGCATGGCGCACTTGCCATAGCAAGTGCTGCTATAACAGGGCTGTTCGAGAAATTTATAACCACTACAAGTACTTAGTAAAGTACTAGAAAGTTAAATGTGATCGTCATAAGAGTGGAAGGGCCTGTTAGCCTAACCCCTGTAATTGTAAGTACACCAGTCAGCAAGGAGCTAGACATGGTTAAGGTAAGAAGATGTTGTGAAACCATGAAAATTTTCTTTCAAACTCAGATTTGCTCAAACCCTTTTCCTTCAAAACCAGATTTTCTTTCAAACCAACACTTCTTTCTAACCTTCTTTTAAACCAAACCAGTAAAGACCCAAGGGCAGTTGATAAAGATAACAGTGGATAAACTTTCCCTCGATTAAACTCGGGAAGCAAGGAACGAATATTGTCAGGACAATATAAGGGAGTTGACAACAGAATACTTCACCTAGGCGTGTGACGGACACACGAGTGTACCAACTGAATTGTGGGACGACCGCACTCCGATAGGAGCTTGTGGGCCTGATAGACCGACTTATGGGTTAGTTGGGTAGGTAGCAATGTATCAGTATGGTACCCCACATATGTACACGAGTAGAGTCCGAAACACGGGAAGTAGTCGACTCCGTGTACGGTCAGCAGTGTGAGTCAAGCAAGAGCTAAGGATTACAAGGAATAGTTGAAGTTAAGGAACTCAGTTAAGTTAACGAGATTAAAAGGATTCGTGAATTCCTTCCAAGGAAATGTTTAAGAGTCAGGAGGTGCGAAGTGCACTAACTGAATGTAAAGACATCGTATATGACTTAAGGATCCTCAGGGATAAACATGATAGCTGGAATGGTGACCCAGCCTGTACATGGCAAAGCAGATGCCTAATGTGAACACATTAATGTGCAATGAACGGGATGAAACTCCCCTAATGAGTACCTACACTATCAGGAAATGTTGATCATCACAGAAGGAGATAATAAGCCAGTTAAGAACGCAAACGGCGTGGCTAACGGAATGTACCAATAAGTGTGAACCAGATGTAAGGGCATGACTTAGCAACACCCAGGAGCAGTCCTTAAAGGGTGTTCGCATCAGTAATTGTTGCATGAAATGCATGACAGAAACACAAGGATTGAAACTAACACCGAGTTTAGACATAAGTTGTCAGGAGACGGACTGACAAACCTAAGGGGCATTCCATGAAAGGAAACGGAATGCAACGACCTTGTCATGGAGCTCAAGGCAGCAAGGCTTATAAGCCATAAGCAAGATATGTTATGTAAATTTGAGTTAATTATAGAAGTTTATGTGATACAAGTAAATAGAGTGGAGAACGAACCACTGCATTAAGAGTGGGGATACCTCTCGATATTGTGAGACCGCAGGAGCGGTAGTATGTGAATCAAGTTCAAGAAATATGTTAGGATGGACGATGTTATTATTGAAAGAGAGCAGTTAGCTTAGTAGTACGTGTGTATAAAGTGAAACCCCGAGCTGAATAATGCCGGCTTGTGACTCGAATGATCAATGCTCAAGGAGCATTCAATAGTCATCCAAATGAGTGACGAACCATAATGGGAATAATGTAAGTATATGTGTGGAAGTTAATGTGACAGTAAATACGATATAAGCTGATGTTATACAAGGAGTAAGAGCACGGTGCGCAACAAGCGACCGTTGTATAAGTATTGTTAAACGATAATGTGACAATAAGACCAGTTATGAGCTAAACCTAGTAGAGATGCAAGATAAGCGATGTTAAACAGACTGGGCAATAAGCCAGTGGTAGGTACTGTGTGATGAGGAACTCAATGTGAATTCCATGGCGAATCGCGTAAGGGATTTACTGTCAAGAGTTTACGCCTCTGCACTCTGTATGACTGAGTGTTTTGGTATTGCACTTGCGTAGTAATGAACGAGTGGGATAGCTAAGAATTGGAAACATGTTAATTGTGAAGCAATGATGTTATAATGGCCGATGCATAGGAAATGCAAGGCCGCACCAATGAAAGAGTACTTGTACAGGACCAAATGTGGAGACATGATTAACAGTAAGTGACTACAGTAGCACTAACTGCCAAATACCGGTATGGAATATACCCCAAATGTTGTAAATAGCTGAGAGAGCACTACACACTAGGTAGTAGCTCTATCTCAACCGACAGTAAGTCGGAAGGGAACAAGTCAATCATTGTGAAATACATAGCTGATACACAGTAAATTGTTATGGAAGTGGATAGGAAGTATAACTCACCGAATTCGCTAACGGTAAGAGATACCACGCGTCGGTTGAGAAACCATTGTGTTACCAAGATGAAGGTGACAATTGGGGATGTGACAATACAGTAAGAATAACAAATGGGGCAATTAAGCTCTACAGTTATTAAAGTTTCGCAGCAGAAACTAGTGAGCCAGTGATTCAAGTGTTGAATGTACATGGTGAACATGAGTGAATGGCTAATTATTAACGCTAGAAGCCTAACAGGCCAGAATCGAAACCAACTAGAGTTTAAAATACTCCATGAGATTCTTGGTTTAGGAACTAAACCGCCAATATGGTTAAGATCCTCTAATCAGAATCCATTGTGTAATAGACCGCGGGGAATTAAAACACTTCACATTTAAGCCAATGTTTAGTGATTGATTACGTGGGCGTAATCCCTTTTAAGGGGGGGTAGAGCGCAAAAACCACTTAGGTATATTACCGTACAAGTGTACGTAGTGTATGTGACTTAATTGTGCATAGCACAAAATTATTATTTGATGATTGGTGTGGTGTTATGTAAACATACACATTCATTCATGGTTTAATTGTGGTAATTGCGCACAGAAGATGCGAATACCATTGTGATAAGTGTGTTTGATTTATTAACAGTTGTGAGTGATAGTACAAGTGTGGGAGATAGAAACTCCCGGGGGAGCAAACCCCGACAGTGTATAAATGTGAAATTGTGTGTGTATTTGATAAAATATATGTGTATATATATATATACTATATAGTGATTCAAGAAAGGGCATGATACCGAACATAGAACCTAGTGAGATAAGATTCCCTAGGCAACAGAATTAAAGTGAATGGAGGTAACTGATAGACGGAGTTCTATCCTTTGGAGATGTTATGATCATGATAGAATGATTTAGAAGATAGAAAATTGGAAATGAGTGATTTATTTGATGCTTGAAAATGAAGGGAAGTGGAACTTGATTGCATGTGATCAAGGGAAGCCGAACAAAATTGGAGTGGAAGGATAGTTCAAACTGAGCTGATCACATCAGGGTTGGATGACTCTTGAAAACTCCCTAAAGTGGTCACAAATAACCACACTAAGAAAAGAAGCAAAGAGCTTAAGTTGGACTTGGAGTTGTGTGTGTTTTCAAAAGGATTTTCAATTGGTATTTATAAAACATATAGATACTTTACATAATTAAAGTCTTCTTACTTAACCTCACAAGGAAATTTTCAAATTTAAGTGATTGTTTTGATCTCCCGAAGGCACGGGGACGGAAGGTGTCCATCGCGACCGGGTTCTCGGGATCATAGTGTATATCAAGGATATTTTGATTGTTATACATGCTATGACTGTTTGTGTGGTATGTGTAATAAAATTATTTTTGACCTTGAGTTCCTAAAGTGTATGATATCAAGACCTATGAGTCTAAATGTGTTGTTTACATAGACTATGTGTCTAAAGACTGTTATGTTATCGGGACCTATGTGTCTAAATGTTGTTATGTTACCAAGACCAGTGAGTCAAAGGGGTTGTTATGTATGTGTAAGTGTTGTTAGATACCCGGACCATTGAGTCTGAGGTTATCATGTGAATATGTTGTGTTATGTGTGGGTGTGAATGTGTTGCCCGGACCATTAAGTCCGAGGTTGTGATGTAAAGTGTGTTTGGTTATGGAAGTTTTATCTCTATAAGTAATCCCCGTATTCTAATCCAAGATGTGAGGGAAGTGTAAACTTCGAGGACGAAGTTCTTTAAGGGGGGTAGATTGAAATACCCCAAACCTTGATATGTGGTTTAAATATCAAACTATGTTATAAAAAGGCTAAAAAGTGCCTTAAAACATCAGTGAACAATTTAAACCATAGTAAATGCAATAAAACGCTAAGATACAGTTTGAGCAAAAACATGCTCTAAGCTATGAGGTGAACTTGGTTAGACCCAAAGAGCCAACCAAGACTTAATAATATTCAATTATGATTTTATAAGGCAAATTAAGTCCTTAGGAAACTTTGGTAGACAATGAAACCAAACAAAACACAAATAAATACCTTAAAGTCAATAAGAGCAAAAATGTGCTCAAGCTTGGGATAAATTTGTATAAGACCTAATGGTCATACCTATCCTTATAAATATGTTAATGAACATATTAAATCAATTACCAAAGAAAACCAAGCTTGAAAACAAGTTAAAACACAAAACTGTGCTTTAAGGAGTCTTTAAAGCCGTTTTTGAAAAATTGTCTTGTAAATGAGTTTTTGAGAGCTAAAATGTCCATCATTACTCTTTAATTAACATGTGTACTATAGTATCACATTTGGAAGTGATATCAATGGGAAATCAAAAATTTCACTTCTATGTGCCTTGTTTTGTGAATAGTGATTTTATAAGCTAGTTGTAACATATGTGGTTATAAGTAATTAAATTGACCAACAAAGACTATATACCCTTAATGATATAAAGGGGGCCGGTTTTGTAGTAATGAGTCACCAAACATGTTAAACCTTGTTAAGTAAATAAGGTGACTCATAGGTTATTTGCTTTAAGTTATAAATATCTTCAAAAGCAAAACCAATCTCATTTCTCCCCTTCCTCCTTCATTTCACACGGCTTCTAACCTTTCTTCTACCTCTCTTCTTTCTGTTCTCACGGTAATGCTACAGCAAACAGCACCAAATGCCATCTCCATTGCCAATATTTCTTAGCTTGCTTAACCAAATCAAAAACAAACACCACCATTCTCTTCTATCATCAAGCTCTTCATTTCTATCTTCTCAAACTTCAAGAGCCCCATTTCGGTGCCATGGAGTTCCACCATTGAAGGAGCTTGAGCTTGTCTTTCCACATATTATTGATCTCCTTTGCTTCTAGGTAAGGATCTCAAAGAAAATCAAGTTTCCTCCATGTTTTGGTGTGACCGAAAATACTCATTGATGGAGCTCTTTGTGTGACTTTGTTCTAGCTTCATTCCAATCTCTTATGGACTAGGTGGAGTCCTCTCTTCATAGATATCAAACTCCCTTCAAAGATCAAGGTAAAAACAACTACATAAGTGTTTTTGAAATAATGTAAACCTAGGGTTTACAATGGATGAAGCATAAAGCTTATAACTCATTTCAATGTTGTATATTGGTTTTAGTAGTTGACAAGGAAAGAAATGCCTTACCGGTTTTAAGAGGAAACAAGAAAGAAGTTTGAGTGTAAAAGAGGTAAATATACTAACCTAATGTGGTTTAATACCTTAGAGAAATGAGCTTATAATGCTTGCAAAAACTACCTAAAGAGGCAAATGGTGAATGACTTAGTAAGGTGTTCTCAAGGAGACTAGTAAAAGAACATATGTCTTGGTGTGTGTATTGCAGGTCAAAGGCTTATATATTGTGGAAATTCATGTTTATGGTTTAAGCAATTTAAGGGCCTAAGTGCCAAGCAATTTAAAGATATGCACTATATTGTGATGTAGTGCTAAATGTGTGAAGTTTGTATATAAAATGTGTTTGATGGATTTAGGGTGCTTGAATGAAATAAGGTAAAACCTAAGTGTTTGGATTGTGAGTATAACAAGAAAGCTATGGCCACATTTGGGAAATGTGTAAGAAGTTATAGGTTTTAAGTAAGTTTTGGTGACCTAGGAAGTTGTTTAATGGTGTAGGTAATGTTGATATCCAAGGAGAAGTTGATGTTTAGGTAAGTTGTGAAAAGGAGATTTAGTTAGTAAGAAAAGATGTTGAGAGAGGATGTTAAGGTGTAGAGGAAACACCTTGGTGTAGTGGTCATAATAGGTAAAATACCACTTAGAAATTAAGGAGAAAACAATATAAGTGTTAGAATTGTGGTAAGAAGAGAGTACGTGTTTGAGGAGTTATAAAATGAGTTTTATGGATGTTATGAAGGGCTAAGGGTGCCAAATGATGTTAGAACACATTAGAAGGCTTGAGGAAAAGTTTGGAGGAAAGTTTGACCAGTTTGGACAACTTCTGATGTTGTCCTACCCAGTGGTCCGACCAGGGTGGGTCGGACAGCCTTGTTAAGTCATCCGTTGATGTTTCTGGAATATGGCCGACCCAGAGGTCTTGGGTCGGACAGGGTCGGACATGTGTGCCTTAAGTCTATGGAATGGTCCGACCCAGATGGTTGGGTCGGACATGGGTCGGACATGACGTATTTAGCAGGACGGAAAAGTTTTCTGGAACGGTCCGACCCAGCTGTGGGTCGGACGGTGGGTCGGACGGCCCCAAAAACTATGCAAAAAAAAAGGGACAATGTTGTAAGGAGAATCAAGTGATATTTTGGTATTAGAATATGCCTAAGTCATGTATGAAGTTTGGGGTAATTAATGGAGGTGGAGAATAATGCAACAAGGTTAAAAAATGACATTTTAACAATTCTGTAGGTTTGGTCCGGGACCTAGGTCATGTTCATGTCCCGGACCGGGGTTTGTAAAATAGGCCGAGACTCACATAAGGATGTGGTCGGGAACTTAGGCCTTGTATAAGGTCCCGGACCACCCCACTTTAAAGGCCGAGAGTGGAGTTTGCTTCTAGTCCGGATCTTAAGTTAGGGACCAAGTCCCGGACCACTATTTAAAACATGGTTTTAGCTTTATTAAATGATGTCTAATGATAGGGATAAGTAGTAATGATATTATAAGGTTATGTAGGACATGTTAGGTGAGTTATAGTCACAATTGGTGGGTGAAAAGTTGAAGTAAAATGAAAGAGTGAGACATGTAAAGGTGTTAAGTTATTTAACTAAGTTAACGGGGGAAAGTTATAAGCATTAGACATTAAAACAATCATGTTACCCACAATGTTAATAAAAGTACATGTAATGTTGTCAGTGTTCGAGAATTGCTCGAGGAACATAAGTGGACGTGTAAGTGGACTCCGGTGACAGGTATGGTTTTCTTGCACCTGTGTCCTACCGGATACACCGGCTTGTATGCCAATTGTGTTTTTCTGTATGTTGCCACGTTGTAAGATAAAACATTTATGAGTTTACAGTAATTCATATATGTGGGTGTTCAACTCCGATACCATGTAACCTCGGCAGTGTAACCTTAGTTAACTGAGTCTAGGATCACATGAGAGTTCGGTATTCGGATTAAAACGACCCGACCATGGGGCGTTCTAACCAGGCTATGCGTGAGTTGATTATGTGTGTGTGGTGTAAGTGAATGTAGGGATCTCCCTTGTATGTTTAACCCCAGTTCTAATACTGTATTGTGTGCTGATGTGATAGGTTCCACAACGGAGTCTTTAACTGTGATATTATATATATGGGGGGTGAGGAATCCGGTTGTTCCGGTCGCGCGTTGTTTGGGAGTTGTTGTATACAGTTTCTTCAGCTTCCTCTCTGTTGATTGTCTTCCTCATTGGTCTTCGATCACCCCTGAGCTTAACCAAGGCTCTTGACTCACGTTGTTGGGGATTATGGTATGTTGTGTTCGGGTCACTAAACCCGATCCAGCTTTAGTTGAAGTTATTCGTTCGCCTAACAGAACGGTAATGAGTATGTAAAAGAGCTTAGCATGAGTTTGGACAGCATCCTCTAGGCTCTCCCAGTGAACTAACTATGTTGGGTCGGTTCCTAGAGAACCATTCCGTTATGTTATGTATTTTGTTGTGATGCAATATCTATTGCGGTATTATGTTGTGCACGTGGAAACGTGCAAAGTGTTGTTAGGTGTTGTATGTAGTGTATGTTATGTTGTATAATGTGGAGTGTGGGACATGGATATGATTCCCAGTTTGTGATAAGAGGCGTTAAGGATAACCCGATTTAAGGGTAAGTGTCGTCTATTAAGGAAGTAGCTCCATTAGAGGAGGGGAACACAACTCTAGGGATAATGAATACCATGAGAGACTTATTAAGTAAGGATATATTATCCGTTTGTTGTGAACCCGTTGAGGAGAAATGATTATGTGTTGTGTGTTTACAGTGCATGTATGCATTTAAAAATAATCAACCGCACGCTAAGACGACAATTAGTTGTGCGTGGCCGGTAGGCATGTGGGCTGCGGGATTACCATACCAGCAAAGGTGCTGAGCCCCTTGGGGGCCACCCTTTCTCTTCTTTTCTATTTCAGGTACAAGAGAGCTGCAAGCTGTCGAGAGTAGGACGGGGTAGTCATTGTACATGGGTAATCGTTTATGTTGTATATACACATAGGTGTAGTAAGATCGAAATTGTTATCGGCATTAGTTATAAATACTCGGTATAGTTGGAAGGTGATGTGTTGTGTGTTAATGGAAAGGGATAGTAAGGTGTAGTCGCTCGGGAATTTAGCCATCAGACCGGTACAATGTGTATGTATTAGCCTTGTTAGCCACGTGGGTGGCTAACGGCGTGTAACACCAACGAGATAAGTAATGTGATGAGGTTGTTTTCCGCTGCAGTTTATTGTAAGTGTGTTATTGTTGGATGGGGTGTTACAAGAAATCCAGGGAATCGTGGTTGTGCATAGTGATCACAATTGAGTTGGATGACTGATGTAGGTCCACTCGTATGTTAATCCATTCAATCATTGGATGGAGTTCCCACGTTAAGGGAATGGCTTCAGCCGTTAGTGACCCGTCATATAATAGGTGTCATAAGGAGGAATCGGAGTCCCCACCTTAAAGGGAAGGGTACTGCCGTTGGTGACCTGCCATTGTAAGGGTAAATGTTGAGGACATGTGTCTACTAACATAACACTGTCAGTGGTTAAGATTTAAGTGATTAACAATTAGACATGGTCTAATCAATATTACGAGATTCAAATAACAATCGTAAAGTGGATAATTATATAAAGCCTTGAAGGCCGAGTTAACGAGAATCGTTCAAATCAAACAACACTCGTATTGTTACTCTATGCACGCGCTATCGTATATATTATATGTGTTATGTGTATGGAATCTAGATGTCAATATTGGATGGACTATTCTGTGTTTATAGCATTACAGTTCTTTGATTATATACATGTAACACGAGAGTATCATGTAATGAACCGCATAATAAGACAACTAATTAACCTTAGGAGACTGAAGGTCCATAAGGGTCATACTTTAGCATATTCAGCAGTTTGTTGAGCCCGTTGTGGCAAACATATTACAGGAGCTTGATCGTGACAAAAGCCGGAGTGCGGGACTTTTGGGTAGTTAGTGGGTATGGATGGAGAAGTACTCTAGGATATTGGTTTAGTTGTAATGGATGAAGAAGTACTCTAGGATAGTGGGTATCACCTAAATTGCCCAATTACACACAATCACACCTCGCTGTAGTTGTCTATTTGAGCTAAGATAAATATTCCCCAAATCTTGGACTAATCAAATCTTATCTAATTAATCACATCTGAAATACCCCGAACTTAAATATGGTGATTTAATTATTCTAATATGGTATTTAAAGGCCTAATAGTGCCTAAGTAATTTTGGTAAGGAAAATAAATCCAAAAGAAATGAGAAAACGCTTTAAAAGCGAAAAACGCTAAAATTAGCGTTATGTAACCATAGGAGGTACGAGACCTCGGTTAGAGTATTATGTGGATTCCTAAGGCTTATTCATGCCTAATTACTATACGGGAATAATTCCCGAAGAAAACAGATCCAAATAATGAGTTAAAACGCTAATAAAGCTTTAGCGCACGTTTTTCGAGAAAACCCAAAAACGTGACCTTGAGTGGTCAAATGAACCCGTAAAAAATATATTTCATTAAATAACTATAATTAAACATTAATGGAAGCTTAATAACCATTAAAAATAAAGAAATGAGAAAATTTCGGAAAACGGGCCCGGTTAGTGAATAGTGCTAAACCGGGTAAATATACGAGTGTTTTCTGTAAAAAAACGAAAAAACGCTCTAGCATGTATTACTGTGTGGGGCTGGTTTCTAATGAGTTAATTAACTCCCTCACACACACACACACACTAGACTAGTTAATTAATTAAATAAAGGAGTCAAAAAGCAAAAAGTGAACTAATACCCACTTTTCCCCTCTCTCTCTATTTCCCACTCTCCTGCATACTCCCTCCCCCTCCAGACTTCTCCTCCTTCCTCTTTCTCTGTAAATGACGATTTGAGGGAGCTTCCATGGCAGCTCACATTCTTCTCCTTGCCTAAGCTCCATTTAAACTCCAAATGCTAAAATAAGTACATATCCTTGCTCCTCTCTCCAAGCTCTACCTTTCTATCTTTTCAAAATCCAAAAATGAAGATGTTCATCTCCATGGGTTTTGCCCATTTGAAGTGAAAATGGTACCGAATTGAAGCTTGGAGTCTCCTCTTTCCATTAAGGTAAAAATTTCCATGAAAAACTCATGTTTCCTCAATTTCTCTTTGTAGCCGATTTTAGCCCCTTTGTAATGCCCTATTTTTCTCTCTCTTTTGAGCACCATTCCAACCTTCCAATGGTGGTGGGATCACCTTCTTGAACAAGGGCTAAAATCCCTCTTAAAAAGGCTCCAAAGGTAAACCCTAGATTTGGTGTTTTAAGCATTACAATGAATTAGTATTATTCCAAGGGTTAGTATTTTAATTACATTATTTTGTGTTCCTTGGGTGATGGGAATGGAGTTTGGCAACTCCCATGCCCACTTGACCGAACTTGAAAAGAAGAAGAGCAAGAGGAGAATGGAAAAAGAAAGAAGGAAATTATGAGCTTAAGGTAACAAAACCTTCTTGATGCTAATTTAATGTAATAGAATGTTGGGAAAGGGTAAATTAATGAATGAACCCAAAATATTGTACTAGGATGTAGTTGGTGGAAGTTTAAGAGTATTTGTGAATTGATGTTTGGATTGGAGGCCTTAGAGCCAAGTAATTTGAGTATCTGTATTGGTATTGTTGTTTGAGGAAGTATTGATAAATTGATATTGCTTTGAGTGCTGGTAGGACCGTTGTATGGGTGTGGCTAGTTTAGGAATGATTTTGATGAGAAAGAATGGATTGGATATGCTAGGTTGTAGGCAAACTATGGCAAAATTTTAGTAGAAAAATAAGCATTTTTGGATGACTTGGTGAATAAGATAACCAAGGTGGGGATTGGGTTGAGTAGAGATGTTTAGTAACCATGGAATGGTAAATGGAGGTTGAATATGTGAGTGTGAAAAATCTGTAGCAAATGGGTGTTGAAGAGCATTGGAAAAATAAGGAAAGAGTTAGTGTTTGTAATCTTGGAAAATGAGGTTAGACTTGGGTATGGGTCGTGCAATTGCCTTGGATGGGATTGTAGTGGTGAGTAAGTATTTTTGGTAAGGTTGGTAGAAGGTATAAACCATCAAGAGAAAGTTAGAACTACACTAGTGTGCAAAATGTAACAGTGGGAATGGGAAGAATTGTGAATTTGAGCAAGAAGTTGAGTGAGGATTTAACCAATGTTTTGAAGTGGTTAGTGCATGTTTTAGGGTGCTTAAACATGTAGGAAACAAGTGGAAAGATTAGGAAATGATTAGAGGTGAATTAGGGGTGAAAACTGGTGAAAAACTGTAAATTTTGACAGTTCCAGAGGTGGTCCGGGTTTGCAAATCGGTACGCAAACCCAGACCATAGCAAAAACACGGCAGAAGACCATCCCAGGGGGTGGTCCGGGTTTGTAAACCCGGACTACATGTAAAATGCAACAACGAATTTCAGAGTTTGGTCGGGTTTGTAACCCCGGACACAAACCCGGACCACTATAAAAACTCAAAAAAAGTGTTTTAAAGGTGTCTAATGATGGGGAAGTGAATGGTAATGGTTTTAGAAGTTGTTAAGGCCTTGTTTGGTGATATTTAAAGGTCCTAAGAAGTGTAAATAAGTGTAGGAAATGAGTGGGAAGTAAGGACATAGTTTGACATGAATGAAACTAAGTATACAGGGATAGGGGTAAGTACGGGAGTAGTAGTATTATTTGTGTATCGTATGAACATAGTATTAATAACAATGTTGGAAACATTATCAGTGGAACAAGTGCGAACCAAGGAACAAGGGAACACACGGTAAAGCTAACCCCGGTGAAAGGTATGATTTTCTCATGCCCCGTATGCTAACCGAGTTACGTTGATTTGTGTGTAGTATGCCGGCTAATCAAGACTAAAGCATGAAAATGGTTTATTGCCTTTCATTGTATGTCTTGTTGTATGTTGTATGAGCTAACCCTTCTTGATTGATTGTGTGGCTTCACTTAGTGCGTAGACCGACTCATAGATGAGTCTTGTTGTTTAGTGACTCGTAGTAAGAGTCATGTTGTGAACTAACGGGAACGTAGAAACACACTAAACTAATGAACCAATAAACGATAACACAGAACATCGAACTCACTAGAATGTGAGAGAGTGTACAGGAGTAGTAACCTCCCAATAACGGTAGGAGAACCGAAATGAATAATCCACAAACAATAAGTAGTGGAAGTATATAAGTAACCCCTATTAGAGGAATTAATGTTGGTGCAAGTCATGAACCATGAGAGTAGTAAAGAATGATGAGGTATCTCCAAACCCCTTAGCAATTAGTCGACCCACTGTGAGAGGACGTGACCGGTGTAAGTATTGTCCCGAACATGAGAGTATTCGATACGTTGGGGAAACCTTTAAACCTAAGAATACTAGATGGTGGTAATTACATAAGCTAGTGGAGGTTATCGAGAGAGATACTTCTAGGATAATCCATGAGATTGTAAAATACTCCGAGAGAGGAGTGTTGGGAATTTGAGGAGTTAAGTGTATAGCCCTTTGTATTTGTAGGCCCGGTGGCGAGTCTTGTGTATGACTCCGCCCGGAGGCCAAAGTAATAAGTATTGAGTATTGCGTATGTATGAGTAAAGTAATGAGTAAGAAGTGAGTATGAGTATGTAATGAGTACCGAGTAATGAGTAAGTACGAGTAAGGTAAGGAGTATGGAGTACTGAGTATGTGGGAGTAAGCAATGAATATAAAGCGATGAGTAAGTACTAGTATAGTAGCGAGTATCGAGCAAACACGAGTAAGTATTGAGTAAGGTAAAGAGTGTAGTGTGAGTAAAGCAGCAAGTAGGTAGGACTAAGTTTGGTGTAAAACTTAAGAACCCGAATGGGAAGGAAGAGAACATCCGATTAAACCGGACGAATGAATAACTAACATGAACGGGTGACTGACAAATTGTCTTCTTTAGTAAGTATTGAACCTTGTATATGTATGTAAGTATTGTTGAATGTATTGTCGTAGTATTAGTATGTATGTGTGCATGTAAAACAAACTCCATGTATATCCGACCCAAAATAGTCGGCATACCGCGGTTAGCACGCAGTATATGCGAATTTCATATGCAGCAATTTTGCTGAGCCCCTAGGGGCACAATTTTTATTTTTTTACAGGTATTTGAAGCTGACCGCCGTTCGAGAGTGTAGGACGAGGCTGCTATGTAAGCATGGGTAGTTGAATTATAGGATTTGTATTTGTATTGTAATGCGAATTTGGAAGTCCAAACTGTATCGGTAATTTAAGGATTTTATTAGACTCGGTATAGTATTGTATTGGAGTTGTATTTGAATTATGGTTGAGTATGCAAGGGAAAGTAAGGTATTGTGTAGAGCACTCAGTATGTCAATTCATCAGACCGATAGTACATAGTAGTGTAGCTGGCCTTGTTAGTCACATGGGTGGCTAGCGGCATTGTACACCCGCCGTTGTGTATGTATTATCCGCTGCGAAGGTAAGTATTTGTACAGTAATGACGGTATTAGCGGTAGGGGTGTTACAAAAAGTGGTATCAGAGCGAAGTGTCACCCTGATGGATG
The DNA here is from genome assembly GCA_023374045.1 of Limonium bicolor. Lineage (NCBI taxonomy): Eukaryota > Viridiplantae > Streptophyta > Magnoliopsida > Caryophyllales > Plumbaginaceae > Limonium > Limonium bicolor. Next base: position 232,891,827 of record CM041781.1, on the reverse strand, counting down.
AAATACCAAGTTTAGGAAAATACCGAGTTAGGAATTAGAGACTTAGGGCTAAGGTTGAGTGTTAGCGTGTAAGGTACGCTAGTTAGGAACCCCCGGGTGATCCAGAAACCTACAACAACTATACCCGCCCTCCACGTCCCCCAGTATTAAGTTAGGATAATAACGCCAGAGAGATGGAGATACCTCTCACACACTCGGGTAAAACCCGATCTGGCAGTTGCAAAACAAACCTTATTAGAAAAAGAACCTATCATACGGTAGAGTCCAAGAATTGGAAGTCCCGAAGACAGTCCCGTTGGATGACGATGACCGCACTTAATGGCGGAGGATTGAAGATCCTAAAAAAAGGATAATGGAATTTATGGCACCATGGGGCGACATGCTTCGCAGTCGCAAGAACTATGTGCAGCCGGCAAGAAAGGAAGCAAAACCACGCAGTGGAGCCAAAAGACGGTGTAACAAACCCAAGACAAGAGAGTCTACGGACTGTAATCTTTGATGATACCAACAACGATATACAAACCAACTAAGGAATTAGTCGAGGTTGGATTAACACCAAACCTTCACGCCAAGAGGCTGTAATGACCGGACGACATAGTTCCAATAACTATGAACACATTCATAAAACAAACACCTGTAGGACTACAACGTGGTTCCTAAGGATAAGTTAAGTCTCGTTAACCATAGAGAGGGTGTGAGACACCAGGATTGATGACACACATGTCAAGAATACTGAGAAACGGCTCGGGAGATTGATTACCAAGGTCAAAAGACCCAAGGAAGATCTAATGAGACCACCAAATATGGATGGAAACGATGCCGTAACCGGTATACGTTAACCGAAAAACAACCTACCCGCGCACTTGCCCAGGGCAAGTGTAGCAACTACAAGACGGTTGGAAGGCTTTTAACGACCCGCTAATACATGCTAAAGTACCGCTATGACGAATGGAGCAACTATAGGATCACTAATCATAAGAATTTGAAACAGCGAAACCTTGGAAAGGCCTAACGGCCCGACCATTGTATTAAGGACATACCAGTTAGCGAGAAGCTGGACTTGGTCAAGACCTCAGACATGGCGACGCCATGAAGAACTTCTTTTAAAAAACACCAAACCGTTATTTCGAAACCTAAAATTTTCTTTCAAAACCACAAACCCTTCTTTTAACCTCAGATTTTTAAAACCAAACTAACGGGATTACGGTGAGTATCATAGAATGATACAAGAGGAGTTGACAATAGAATACTTCACCTAGGCGTGTGACGAACACTACGAGTGTACCCAAATACGGGATGTGGGACGACCGCACTCTGAAGGAGCTTGCGAGCCTGATAGATAGTTAGGTAAGTGGTAACGTACCAACAAGGTACCCCACGTATGTATACATGTAGTGTACGAAACACGGGAAGTAGTCAACTCCGTTCTACGGACCATAAGATAATTCAAACCAGAACAGTTGGATACCTCAAACGAGCAAAAAGGGAACTCAGATAAGCTTACAAGCTAAGGAGTCAGAAACTCACTCCAGGAGAACCATTAAGAGTTAAAAGTGCGAGAAGCACTAAAAACGGAACAAGACATTGGATATGTCTCGAAGATATCGAAGTAAAGCATGATAACTGGAAGGGATACCCAGTCTAAACACTGTAAGGCAAATGCCTAACATTAACACATCAGTGTTCAATGAACGGGATGGAATTCCCAGAACAACTACCACAAACACACAGGGTGATCATATATGGTACCAAAAAATACTATGCACCATCAAAGAGAATATCAAACCAGTTATGACATAGGGAAAAACCACAATGGTCTACCCTAAGAACGGGAGACATTATAACCCTCAATGGGATAACTCAGATCCGGAACCGCAAGGTAGGATAACAGACTAGACACACTCATAAATATCAGCCAGATGTAATGACATCACTTAACAGCACCCAGGAACAATCCTTGAAGGGTGTCTGAAGCGTAATAAAAGTACAAGAGCTAGGTTAGACACTCGGTTAGAACACCGAAGGGATCCCACTTACTAGGGGACACCCTAAATTAACAATGACGACAATCAACATCAAATTACTTACCTCCAAAATAATGATGGTATAAGGAAGAGCAAAGCTTTGAACCGCCTAAGATGAGCAGAGCTCTAGGCAACATGGCTAGTATGCCATAAACCTACTACAGGACACAACCCAAAGGTTGCAAAAACCAATGTGAACGATATGAAGAGTTGCCAAGAACAGCACCAGTGAGATGGTTAAATAACTAACGAGAAAAGATACCCCTCATTATGGTGGTACCGCAAGAGCGTGAACATACAAATCCCAAGGAGAGGATACCATCAATAAATGTCTGAAAATATATCCCTTCCAAAACTACTAATGTAGTGAAGCTTGAGCATAAAATTATTACCAAGCAATGTAAAATATGCTTCAATAGCAATTGTTGACAACCAAGGAGTAATCGATTCAGAAGGAACACGATATGTAGAAACGTAAAGTATAAGTGAATAACGCTCAAGGAGCTCAGAAGTATAAACGCTGAACCATGCAATCAATGGTGGAAATGCATGAGCTGAAGCTAGCAACAGGGGAGGCCATGTAAACCGACACTGTAGAATCAGTAAGAACATGGTGCACAGCAGGCATCCAATGTATGTTAATAATCACCCATTGCTATGGAGTTGTTAATACGAGATAGTGGACAGACCGGGCAACAAGCCAGGAGTCTGCACCAAACGATGAAGCACCACACGAAGGAGTAATGATCATTCCTATTGCGATCACATAAGAGAATTACTGCCAAGGGTTTACGCCTCTGCACTCTGTAGGACTGAGTGTTTTGGTATTGCACTTGTGCAGTTAATGATCAAGTGGGATAGCTAGGAATATGGAAAATGTAAATCATGGTAAATTCTTCTTTTCACTAATGAACATGGCATAAGCCAGTTAAGCAAAAGCTTAGAAACAAACCGTGCGGCTAACACCAAAGAAGCACGAAGAGTGTAAACACACCTACAATCACAAGATGTGAATTCTATTGGAATGAAAGGTGAAAGGTGACTTAAGAAGTCACAAGGACCGACGCATAGAAATGCAAGGTCATACAAGTGAAGAACACTTGTACAGAATCAGGTAAATGGTATAATTCAGAAGCTACTGACAACAGAGGAAGCACTACAACTAAGTAGTGGCTTAACCTCACCCGTCAATGAGTCGGAGAAACCAAGAGAATGATCACTACAAAACACAACAGTATTGTAACACCCCATCTCGATCCAATCGTGGTTATCACAAACTTAACACCATATATACAAACTCTAGAGCAGATTCAATTACATTCCAGGACCTTGCCACGGTCTGACTACAGAATATACCGAACATTAGTACATACAAATCTTAACCAAATGCATATCCTTCTTACAATCCCCTCACATCCTATACATCTTACTAACTCAAATTGCCATACGAGTGTACATGCACAACTCATAGGCCACACTTAACCCGTAACGCTTGTACCCCATCTTACTCTCGTGACGGCCGCCTCCTGACGTTCACCTGTGTAGTAAAAACAGCCCCCAAAGGGGGTCAGCACGAATGCTGGTACGATCCTCTCATGGCCCCCAAGCTAACGTGGCTACGACGACTAATTGTCGATAGCATGGAGGTTGATTAGATGCACAACATAATAGAAAGTGCAATAAAACAACGATCCAAATAAGAACAATCAAAGTTCAGCACAATGAACGACTTAAATGTGTTCCCTTAATTAGAGAGTTAATTATTTAACTCCTTAAGTTATGTTTCCTCTTAATCTTAGTCCATCCTTATCTTATCTCAATCTTAGTCTTAGAAACAACCAACCCTTAAAAAGGAATGGATGTAACTTATCTTAGTCTTATAATACAAACCATCCTTTAAGTAGGAATGGTTGCAACTTATCTCAACCTTATCTTATATATGCCAACCGTTCTCTCATTAGGAACTGGTTAACCCTTAGTTCGTTGTTTATTTTTGTAGGGCTTGGTTAACCCTAGCCAGCAGCAGGACACTTACCGGCAATAAACAACATTCTTAAATTGTTGGGGATGTAGGCTAGATCCCCCCCACGCCATCTTAAAGCCACCTACCTTGGACTGGATGTCCAATGTAGCTTAGCCGGCCAACCGACCCTAGGCTACTAGTCCGAAGACTAGTCCTTAAGCGGAAGTCGGATCTGCTATAGATACCGACCCCCTTTCCTTAGCATGCATGACCGGAGTCAGTCCCGGGTTCCTCACTCCCCCCCTTAAGTTCCAGTTAGTAGAAGTCTCAAGACAATGTTTGTTGGTTAACCTCTTTCGGTTTATAACAAACTAATATTAGGGAGCGTTCCTTAGTCTCACTCAATTCCTTACTAAACGTTGGTTAGTAAGTTCTCACAGTAAATTGTGTTAGTTTTCAAACATCACACAACAATACAATAAACATAGTGTTCCGGTTGCTTGCTTTATCTTGTTTAGTGAGAACACAAAACAAATAGCACACAAGCCGAGGGACACCTCGTTAGCAAGCAGGTCACAAGAAGAACTATACCGTTCACCGTGGGTCGTTCAGTTGCTTACTCTCTCCGGAGTCCAAATACTCAAACCCTAAAACATCCATTCAGTTTTAGGTTGTTAATCACTTAACTCAATTAAACTTATTAACTTACTTAACCCATAATGATTCCCCACCTAACACCTCTTAAGTTTTACAACTTATTCTTACAACTTAACCTTAAACTTTTAAGTTTATAATTAACTTAATCCCTTAGGTCTTTGCAAACGGAATTTTTGATCTACTAAAACTATGAAAATAATCTAGAATTTAGTAAATAAAAAAACTACGGTTGCAAAACAAATCCCAGTCGTAATAGTAAAGTAAAATAAGCTACCGGGATGGCGAACCAAGGGACTAAACGAACTAGTCTAATCCTAGCGAAAGCTGTAGTTGTTGGGGAAAATTGTCGATTAATAAAATAAAGAACAAGAGAAAATCAAACTGATATTCAAATAATAAAAGCGGAACTCCGGGTTCAGGTAGTGGATCCTAGTTAAATCCTACAGTTTTATCCCCAGTTGATTCGGGAAAAGGGTTCGGCAAATTCTTACAATTTCTATATGACTAAATCCTAGCCAATTAGAACTCCTCCGCATAGAACGCGATAAATTAAATCATGAACCTATCACTACAAATGCAGAGAAATAAGCACAAGAATTTTAATCGCACTGAAGGCTAAACTCATTAATCAGATAAAGTTTTTTCCACAGACTAACAGATTATTTGACCTATCTATCATTACCGATCAGTTCTTGACAGATTTCGCAAGGCTATAAATAAATTAGCAATTTTTATAATACGCTCATAGAAAATTTATAATCTGAAACAAACCCAATATAAATCCCAAATCAACTGATAATAATTCTGTAAAGTTTAACTATTTACAACTACCATCCCCCAGAGAAAAATCCTTAGCCTAGCATATCTAGAGAAGAAAAAAGGAGAGAGAGGTTTAGAAGTCATCTCCAAATTAATCTCAAGATTTGCTAGAAGTCAGTTGAATGGACTGGTGAAAACGGAGCAGAAAATCTCTTCTGTTGTTGAAGAGGGTTCACGGCGCTGCGCTAGTCTTCCAATGCCTCGTCTTGAAATCTGAATGTTGAATCCTGAATCGTGAATTGTGGATGAGTGGATCTCTCCAAAGTCTTCCATATTTATAAGTCTAATTGAAGACTCTTTGTTTGCTCCTTGATGACTCATTTTAATTTCCTCGGTTTCGCGAAGTAAATGGAGGCCCTTCAGTTGATTCAGAATTTAAGTAACTCTTTTCAATTTACTTCGTCATCAATAAGTTATGGAAAACTCTAGAGTTACTATCTTCAACTAACTCCCTTCATCATAACCTTTGGAGTTACTTTCTTTTATGTTTCCATCTTCCCCCTTCTTCTTCTCAATCCTTTCACGGCAGTCTCGTAAATATATATATAAATATATCACACCGACACAACTTTGACAAGGTCCAATTCTTCGTATGAGCTCCGATTTGTTCCCCGTTTGCGGCGTTGGAAAGCTCGTGAGGAGAACTATGCATTTTCACCATCATTTTCTGCTTTAAACATATAATTGGCATCAGTTCTTGCCCAAAGTAAGAGTCATGAAAAGCATAGGATAAGTGTGAAAAAGCACATAAAAATGTTGCATAAATAAGAATTTAGCACCAATAAAACCATATCAATTTCACACTTATCAATCACCCCACACTTAGCCTTTTGCTTGTCCCCAAGCAAAACTCTCAAGCACAAGTAAAACCGAGCTAATGGAACTCAACAGGAAAGGAAGAGCACAGAAGAAAGGAATTGCTAGCTTAACCATTAAAGGGGGCAATTCAAATTATTCAAACAATTTATTCTTTCCAAAAACATGAAGTCATTCGAAGCTAACAAATGAGAAATGAAACCATAAGAGTCTTGCCTTTAACCTTGAGCCAATCCACCTTTTTCCTTCACAAACCATTGAAACGACAAGGGGCATGAAGTAAGATCATATTCCATCATACCTTTCAATGTCACATACTCTTGATCCATAAGAGAAATTAATCTGTACTTAGCTTAGCATTTACATAAATATTCAATTAAAGCGCTTTCAATTTCTTTCACCACAGACTTTTCTCTCTCCACCCATGTAGCGACTTTGGGTCACTATCCCAGATCACAAGGACCTTAGGTAGCTAGGTGATAAAGCACCCTAAAAGACTTAATAACCAAGTGGACGAGGCCTGATTTGGATCAGAATTAAAATTAGCATGCTTAGGATCAGCGGAGTACCTTGCCTTGTTCTTTTCCAACCATTTCAATCCAGTTCATTCCAAGGCTCCAAGCTAAAACAAGGTTCAGATGGAGAATATTCTCGTTTGTTTTAGCATTTTCAGAACAAAGACTTCAATTCAGCAATTAAAAACTAGAAAATTTCAAAATTTGTACCCCAAGATCAGCTAACCAACTAAACTTCCTCTATGGCTTCCTTCCAAGTTGAGCAACCACAACTTAATTTTAACAAATGCAAGAGAAAAGAGCTCAGACGCACAAAAACAGCACCGAAGGAGCTTACCCCACCCATACTTAGAGTGAAGCAATGTCCTCATTGCGTAGGTAACATTGTGCAAGCAATCCAACAGGGAAACAAAATCACACACAGCAGTTCAGAGGGGAGCGTTAAAACAGAAAAGAGTAGAAAAGTAAAGAATACTCCCTAGAGTCCGCTCAGGGTGTAGCAAGGCCAACCCCCACACTTGAGTTCAGCTAAGCAACAAAGTAAGCAAGCTGAGAAATATAATCGGCAAAGCCAGGAGAACTCAGTGGAACCAGACAAAACCATCAGTAGAAAAATAAGAGCCAAGGCTCTTGCAATAACATAACATCATCAGTGAACACACCACAAACTTAAAAGAAAAGAGCAAAATAAACACCTAAACTAAGAAAGGGAAAAGAGATACAAACCGGTGGGTTGCCTCCCACCAAGCTGCCCGGAGTTAGAGTCTCTGGCTAGACTTTCACTTCGTCATCCCGGGTCAAAAATAAAAGTTGACAATAGCGTCAACGAGAGAAAGAAGTGGACAACAATCAGTAGTAAACCACCTAGATCAAAACAAAATGTTACCTCGACAGATAAAGGATAAAAATAAATACTCCACAAAACCTGGTGTTTGAGGAGGTATTGACGGTAACGGGTCTCAAGCAGGAGACCAAATTCTGATTGTTGGTCTTCCTCAAATTGGAGGATGTAAACATCCTCCTTCTGTGGGTGAGGCTCAAAGAGACCGTGATAATGGCACAAAAGTGGTGGCTCATCCCTCTCAAATTCAAGGATGTAAACATCCTTTTCGTTTAGGACCAAGGGTGGTGAGGGAGGGTAATTTGAATCTTCAACAAGTAGCTCCTCCGACTCATAACAGCCCTCCATAATTACACCATCGGGAACAGTCACAACCTTCAATTGTTCTTCATGATTCGGATATGGTTGAGAAGGAAGTGAACTAGGAGAACTTTGCTGTAATAACAATTGAGTCAGCTGACTCAACAATCCCTGCATGTTCACAAGGGTTTGCTCCAATTTTTGCTGGCCCAAAGTCAGCTCCTGATTGATAATCATTTGCTCCTCAATTTGACTCTGCTGATGGCCATGAACTCGTTAATCAACATCTGCAGGTTATCAATATTAGAGTCCCAAGTTTCCTGCTGAGGTGGAGGTTGCTGCAGATAATCTGGTTGATCCTCTAACCACAACTGCTCTCGCAATTTGAGACAGTCGTCGAACTCATGAGGTCCCCCACAATACGAGCAACATATATCAGTCAACGACCTGTCCAACTTATATGCCATTATCAAAAATAGTTAGAAAGCTAAAACAAATATAAACTAACAATGTTAAAAAAACGAAAAAACAACGATAAGAAGAAAATAACTGAAAACAAAATAAACTTAGAATAAAATAGAATATAACATATAATAATAAAAATATAACAAGATAAAATAACTAAAATTAATTAAATAAAAACAAACAGATAAACTATCAAAGGAAATAATAACAAAAAAAAAGCATAAAATAGAATAAAATTAAAGAAAGCAACTAAAACAAAACTAGAAAAAAAATAAATTAAATATAAACAAAAATAAGAAACACAAAATTAAAATTATAACTAAATTAAAAAAAAGATAGAAATAAATTAACAAAAATAGCAAATTTCTAAAAAAAAACTAAAAATAAATAATAATATAAAATAAAAATAAAAATAAGAAAACAAAATAAAACAAAACAATTGACAACCCAAGCTAAGGACTAGACAAAGTCAAGTCCCGGCAACGGCTCCAATTTGCAAACGGAATTTTTGATCTACTAAAACTATGAAAATAATCTAGAATTTAGTAAATAAAATAAACCTACGGGTTGCAAAACAAATCCCGGTCGTAATAGTTAAGTAAAATAAGCTACCGGGATGTCGAACCAAGGGACTAAACGAACTAGTCTAATCCTAGCGAAAGCTGTAGTTGTTGGGGGAAAATTGTCGATTAATAAAATAAAGAACAAGAGAAAATCAAACTGATATTCAAATAATAAAAGCGGAACTCCGGGTTCAGGTAGTGGATCCTAGTTAAATCCTACAGTTTTATTCCCAGTTGATTCGGGAAAAGGGTTCGGCAAATTCTTACAATTTCTATATGACTAAATCCTAGCCAATTAGAACTCCTCCGCATAGAACGCGATAAATTAAATCATGAACCTATCACTACAAATGCAGAGAGAATAAGCACAAGAATTTTAATCGCATCTGAAGGCTAAACTCATTAATCAGATAAAGTTTTTTCCACAGACTAACAGATTATTTGACCTATCTATCAATTACCGATCAGTTCTTGACAGATTTCGCAAGGCTATAAATAAATTAGCAATTTTTATTAATAGCTCATAGAAAATTTATAATCTGAAACAAACCCAATATAAATCCCAAATCAACTGATAATAATTCTGTAAAGTTTAACTATTTACAACTACCATCCCCCAGAGAAAAATCCCTTAGCCTAGCATATCTAGAGAAGAAATAAAAGGAGAGAGAGGTTTAGAAGTCATCTCCAAATTAATCTCAAGATTTGCTAGAAGTCAGGTTGAATGGACTGGTGAAAACGGAGCAGAAAATCTCTTCTTGTTGTTGAAGAGGGTTCACGGCGCTGCGCTAGTCTTCCAAATGCCTCGTCTTGAAATCTGAATGTTGAATCCTGAATCGTGAATTGTGGATGAGTGGATGAGTGGATGAGTGGATGAGTGGATCTCTCCAAAGTCTTCCATATTTATAAGTCTAATTGAAGACTCTTTGTTTGCTCCTTGATGACTCATTTTAATTTCCTTCGGTTTCGCGAAGTAAATGGAGGCCCTTCAGTTGATTCAGAATTTAAGTAACTCTTTTCAATTTACTTTCGTCATCAATAAGTTATGGAAAACTCTAGAGTTACTATCTTCAACTAACTCCCTTCATCAATAACCTTTGGAGTTACTTTTTTTTATGTTTCCAATCTTCCCCCTTCTTCTTCTCAATCCTTTCACGGCAGTCTCGTAAATATATATATAAATATATCACACTGGACACAACTTTGACAGGGTCCAAATTCTTCGTATGAGCTCCGATTTGTTCCCCGTTTGCGGCGTTGGAAAGCTCGTGAGGAGAACTATGCATTTTCACTATCATTTTCTGCTTTAAACATATAAATTGGCATCAGTTCTTGCCCAAAGTAAGAGTCATGAAAAGCATAGGATAAGTGTGAAAAAGCACATAAAAATGTTGCATAAATAAGAATTTTGCACCAATAAAACCATATCAATTTCACACTTATCAGTCTTAATACCTCTTTTCATCATTGCCCTCTTAATGGGGTACCACTAATACCTCTAAACTTTCTTAGGGTTTCTTTTTTTTTTTACAACTTGAGGGTCGACCGACCTTACCGACCAACCTTACCCAAGGTCGGTCCATCCCAGAACTTATTACCGTTTGAAAATTTTACCCCGACCGACCTTGCAAGTCCGGTCCCCAAGGTCGGTCCATTCCCGAGAGTTTTTCCCCGTGGGAAATTAAAGCCCGACCGAACTTGCCAAGTTCGGTCCCAAGTTCGGTCGATTCCAAAGACTCAATTCGTACACAAAATACAAGCCCGACCGAACTTGCAAGTCCGGGCCCCAAGTTCGGTCGATTCCAGAAACTCTTTCCGGTAGTGTAAACTGAGCTCGACCGACCTTGCAGGTCCGGTCCCTAAGGTCGGTCGGCTCCAGAACCTTATTTCTAAATTCCCATTTGACTCCAAACATCTCCACAAGTTCCCTCATGTGTCCTAATACCATTTAGGCACTTAAACTCTCCTTAGAACTCCCACCAAACTCTCTAAAACAATTTCCAAAGATCTACTTACACATTCACTCAATTCTTTTAAAACTCCTAACACTTAGGACTTATTTCCTTACATTTCCAACTTGTAACCTTACCAAAACTTTGACCAACCCAAGTGTTCCCTCCTTAACAATTTGAGCACTTCATAAACATCATCTTCCATCTTCATTTTATTTACCAAAAATTCCTCAAGTCGCCTTGCATATCCATACACCAATTCCTCTCTTTTTCATTTATTACTCATCATTCCTAAACTCTTGGACATACCTAAACATTTCTTCCCATCCACTTAGCACCTTAACCTTGTTCTTCTTTACCTTGACCTTCCTACACCCTCCTTAGAAATCTACATCTCTTTTACTCAATTTACTCACCATTCTCATGATCTTACACTCTTATACATTCCTAGTCAATTCCCTCGACAGTCGACAACATTCTTCTTCAACCTTAACTCCCATCACCTAAGTCCACTCATTACCACCTAAACTAAAACCTTATTGTTCCACTACTAGCATCATCACTACCTACACAAGCTTCCCAAAACTTTCATTGATATATTCCCTAGTTCATACCTAAATCACCTTAAAGCATTATACACCTTCTCCTCCAAGTTTTGCACAAGTCTTACCATTCCTCTTACCATGACTTTGGTGTGTTCAATACACCCACGAATCCTCTAATTCTTCCTAGACACTCTAGGTCATTCTCATCCTCAAGAACTCTTTAGTTAACTCATTTCCACTCAAATTCCTTTTAATGATCCCAAGTGAATCCTAGGGCATCTTAACTCACCACTACCACTTAAACACTTGTTTTCTACTCAAATTTCGCCATAGCTTTTCTAGTATATTATCATGCCCGAATGCATTGTTTTCCTCATTTAACCATCTCACACACATCAAGTTCTTTCTCATCATATTTTATCACCCAAACCAACTCATTCACAACAAACTCAATATAATGCAATAATCTTAAATTGCATAGCACTAAGGCTCTTAAATGACATGGCTCTTAGGCCCTTAAATGACTTAAACTTAAACACTAAATTTCCCACATATAAGAGCTTTCAACCTGCAAATACACCCATCAATCTCATAGTAGTTACAATGCTCTTAAAATCCATCTTAAACTTATATTACTAACTCCTTCCCATTGGCTCCTTAATTACAAGTTCATAAGCTTGTTTAAATTCTTTTTCCTAGGTTATATAACCCATTACATAATGTAAGCTTTAAGATACATTATTTCTTATCTAAATACCATCCCTTAAAACTTAAACCACCATTAGGTAAGCATTTTACCTTGTTTTTCTCAAGTTTCTCTCAACTTTCTCCTTAGGCTTCTTCCCTTGGAAATCTCGGCCACCATTTAAATTTCCCTTGCCAATGTTCTAATCAATATACAATGACTCTCATGAGTGCTAAACAATACACTAACCTTAAGGAGTAAACCCTAGGTTATAAAAAATGTGTTTTAAGGTATTACATTGAATGCTTTACCTTGGATTCTCAAGACAAGCTTGGACATGAATCAAGTAGGACCTCCTCTAGCCCTTGGAGAATAGAATCAAGCTAGAACAATGGATAAAACAAGGCTCCATGAGAAGGTAATTTTCGGTCATGAAGAAGAAGTGATGGAATCATGGTTTTTCTTACATTTTCCTTACCTTGAATGAATGGAGAACCAAATGGGCTATTCAAACTTGATTTTCCTCCATCAATGGAGTTTTATCTTGGCACCGAAATGGAGCTTTGAAGGATTTGAAAAGATAGAAAGCTAGAGCTTGAGCTAACTAAGAATAATATGTGTTTAGTTTTTGATTTGGAGCTAAAATGAGTAAGTTGTAGACAAGGTAAGGTGAGGCAACAATGGAGCTTGTTCTCACGGTTGAGAGGGTGAATAAAATGAAGAAAACCGTGGAAGAAGAGAATGAATGGAGAAGCGGAGAGAAGGTAAGCTAAAGGTAAGATATTTCACTTTTTAAAAGCAATAGTAAATTTCTCTCATTTCTCTTTTCTCTTCTTAAGTTGAATGACTCATGTGGTGACTCACCACCTAAAAACCGGCCACCCCCTTAATAATCAAGACATTTATGGTCTTGGTTGACCAATTAATTAGCTTATATTGACTTAATGCTAAACTAGCACTATTTGGTTACTATTCACAAATTAGTGCACATATTTCTGAACTTTTTGATTTCCCATTGATTTAGACTTCCTAATGTGATGATAATTAGCACACATGTTGATTAAGATGTAATCATAGGCATTTAGCCACTCAAAACCCATTTCTAAGACAACTTCTCAAAAAGGTGCTTTAAGGAGTCTTAAAGCACATTTTATGTTCAAGCTTGTTTTTGAGCCTGGTTTTCTTTGCTAATTGAGTTAACATGTCCATTAGCATGTTACTAAAGTCTTATAATGGTGTTTGGGTGCTAATCAAAGTCACTCCAAGCTTAGAGCACGTTTTTGCCCAAATTGCCCTTAAGGCATTTTCTTGTGTTTTCCTTGGTTTAAATTGTCTACCAATCTCTCTAAGGCATATTTTAGCCTTACTACATCATATATTGATGTTTTTTTAACATACTTAGGTTTGGGGTATTTCAATCTACCCCCCTTAAAAGAACTTTGTCCCCAAAGTTCCCATGCACCTTATCTTATTAGAATACATGTCTTACCTCATTCCATAGATCATATAGATCATACTTATGTATACTTAAACTCATTGGATCATTAGGTCCGCCATATGCTTATACTTAAATATCACACAACATGCTTAAGCATGTACAACACTCAAAATTCCCTTTGTTCCTTTTGATGATTAAAACATTCACATAATTTCCAACGTATTCTCCCATGTCACCGGTCCGTAGACAATGGCTCGTTCGTCTCGTCACCATGGGCCAGAATACAAAACACTCTGCTCTCCCCATGTCACCGGTCCGTAAACAAAGGCTCGTGTGTCCTCGACTTCATGGGCGAGACTCAGTAAAAAGGTAATCCTTTTTATGAGGTCATGTGAGGAATAATTCCTCTAATTAAAAATACAATCAACTCCAATTTCGTTTAATCCTAATGCCTCTATCCTTAGCGTGATTTAATTGTGACCACTGGTAGGGAGTTTCAGGAATCATCCCACCCTGATGTGATCAGCATCAGTGTAGAACTATCCCTCCACCCCAATTTGTGTTTGGTTTCCCTTGATCCCTAGAAAATCAAGTTCCACCTCCCACGTCATTTTCAAACATCCACATAATTCACTCATGTCCAATTTTCTATCTTTTTAGTTCTTCTAATCATAATCAATACATCTCCAAAGTGTGGACTCAATCCATCAAACATTCCCGATTCATCTCTTAGTAATTACCTCAAGACTTAAATTCCTACTAAGTTATATAACCGTTTCATACCAATTCTCACCATCTTATATCTCATAGCATTACTATCTTCTTTCTCATATTCATATCGAACAATATCCCATAGTGTTATCTTATTCTCACCTCACACATAGTCTCATATCGACTCATATCTCATATGCTCCTTATTTCTTAAGTCTCCTTAATCCTCTTCCTTAATTCTCTTAACTTGTACTCACACCGGAGTTAACAATATAGGTACTTAATATGTATGGTATTCACATCTTCTGTGTGCAATAACCATGATTTTATCTCAAAATGTTTATGTAAAACATATTCTCAAATTATGTTATGCTATGCGCACCGTAGTTTATGTACTAAGTACATAAGCATACGCTAAGCGGTTTTAGCTCTACCCCCCTTAAAATGGATTACGCCCACGTAATCAACATTATATCATCCTTGAACATAAGTTCAAGATGTCTAATTCTTACCAAGCATTCTAGCTTCCATTCCGTTTATCTCACTTGTAATTCGATCAGAGGGTCATAACCATGCTAATGACTTAGTCTCTGCATCGAGGATTCTTAACGGTACTTATACCATTTCCTTAACTTAGTTTGGTCTAATCCCAAAGGTAGTGGTCTGCTAGCTTCAGCTGCGCGACTCTGATAATCTTAGGCTTAACTGCCTTTCTAATCGTTCATAGTATTGTATATCCTTTTGTCCTTATAATTTAGGAATATTGGTCTCTCAGTGGACACGTGCTATCTTTATATATACACGGCCTTAATAAGTTGTAACTCGTCTATCCATTCTCCTTGAAGATCTTATGTTCATACTCTTAGTGTTTTCTCGAATGTCTAAATTGTTCTCTCCAACTGTCCTTTGGTCTGAGGACGACCCTAAATCTGAAACTACTGTTTAGTGCTTATTGCACTTTACAGCCTTATCCTTAACACTTTAAGACATGTCCAATGTCTGTGCTTAACAATCCGTGCTCTTCGCACTTCATAGGCCTTAATTATTTGTTCTCTAATTCCTTTATGTTGTTGGTTCAACTGAATTCTTCTCTTCGACTGTTTGCGGTAGTAGCTACTCTTGTCTGATCTTGTGTCGTTGTCCGTGGTACGGAGTCAACTACTTCCCGTGTTCCTTACACCACTCGTCTACATGCATGGGGTACCTTACTGGTACATTACTACTTACACAACTAACTCATGAATGAGCGGGTTAGGCCTGCAAGCCCCTGTGGGGTGCAGTCGTCCCACGCTCGTTTTAGTAAACTCATAGTGTTCGTCACACGTTTAGCTATTGCTAATTATGAAGTATTCTGTTGTCGACCTCCTCTTTCATCGCTCCATAATAACACTTATTGTTCTTCTTGAATCTAATCAAGGGAAATCCATTTACTGCATTCTTGGGTATTGTATGCTCTAGTTCTTTCTGTATCCCGTAGTGATTCGGTCGCTTAGTAACTGAGGTCTCTTTCCATAGAGCCTCTTATCTTGTTTCTCATATTTGGTCTACTAGGAATGCACTTCCAGTTCCTTAAGGAATTGGTAGTGTGCTTCCTGTGAAATCTTACCTAACCAGGTCCAGACTACTGGCATCAATGCACAGTTCGTCTACCATCTTATTCCCTTACTTATATCGGTCTTAGCTTATAAATTTAATTGCCTCAGTGTCAATATTTGACGGCTTACACATAATGGTCACTTTACCGCGCACCATGACTTAATCCCCTTATATAAATATTGTACTCACGACCACTACTACCGTGGTAGTTGGCCTTTACCATGTTTCCCATTAATGGTGCAACTACTTACTCACTTATTCTAACATCTTATCTTATATTCAATCCCTTCTTGGTGTAAACACTCTGGGAGTTCTCTAATTTCGGTGTTTGGCGGTTGCCGTACCGTGTTGTAAAATGGTTGACTCTTGATATGAAGATGTTCTGCTTCAATCTTAGATTCGTAAGTAGGCTAATTTCTCTCGCATTCTTTCATCCTTATGATGTTGCTTACCATGTAATTTAACCGGTTCCTGAAGAAGTCATCCGCTGAATCACAAGCTCTTTTGAGCATTGGTCACTTGACGTGCCATAATGTACACTCACAATGTTTATCTCTGACGATCACTAATTCTTACATCCTGGGTGTTGGATATGGGGTCTATCTCTGCAGCCTTCCTTATTACTCAAGTGTATCTGGTATGTTCTAAGGTAATCTCAAGGTTTATAGTTTCCATTCTCTAACAAAAGTATTGCATCTCTAATAAGTGAAAGCCCTTTTTGAGGGGTTTATTCCCACTCTTGGCCTCACAACAAGGAGAGGTATCCCCACCCTAAAGGCATGGTTCGTTCTCCGCCCCTGTCCTTAGCATTATCTCAATATTCTCATTGGTACCCTTTCTTGGTAACATTTTCCCCAATCTAAGTTATAGGTTTGTAATCGTTCACATCTACACATTGTAGTTCCTTCATGGCTTGAATCAGCTCTTTTACAACTTACTGCGCCTCGGGCTCTGATGTGGTTAACATCCTTGGCTCGTAGGCTCTTAGTGCTTAATGCCTCAGTCCATTACTTGTATTCTTATTCATCTGTAGGTCATCCTTATAGGTTTCTGTTTCTTTTGAACATTATCCACCGTTAGGTTACATATTGAATGTAGTATCTGGTTTCCAGGTAAGCTGCTGCATCCTGCTTCCTGCTATGGAAGTTTATTCAGGTGATCTGAGGTTACTTAGTGTCTTTGACAATACTGTCATTTTACAAGATTTATGTCTTTTAGCAATCAAGGTTAGGTTCGTATCAGGCGTCTGCCTTACAGTGTCTAAATTGGATATTTATCCAGGCCATCTTATACTTCCATCTCAACGCTTCGTTCAACTTCCGTTGCCTACGCCACCCGTTGATGATCAATCATACTTAGGTGTTAATCAGTTAAACAAACAGTATTAACTTGTCGTTCATCAGTTTGTTCAGCCCCTGTCCGCTCTGTGGGGGTAGTCCTCTGAGCTTTCCTCTGTCGGAACTGTATGTCCTTAACCCTTGGTAGGTTATAACTCAAGTTCACTTCCCTCTGTCCCTGTTTCCGGGGTTTACTAACATGTTCAACGAAGATTGTTGTTATTAGTATCCTTAATGGTCATCTCGGGAGTTCTATCCCGTTCCTGTTGGAAGCTGTTCTGTCGACTGCCTTCATTGTATCTCTTGATACATTCCATGTATGTTGTTACTTACGTAGTGTTTTTGCTCGGATTACTGAGCGATCTCTTAGGTTCCTCTTTGAGATCCGGGTTTGGTGTTCTTACCACACTGTCGGTTGTTGTTGTCGTAGTACATTGTACTGTTACTAATATTCATATGGTTTAATATTTCGTCCAAGTTCAGCTTCCTGCTGACTGGTGCATCCACTCATCTCATCATGGTCAGGCCGTAAGGCCTTCCCAAGGTCTTATTCTTTTGTTCTTATAGATTTACAATCCGGTATTAATATGTATTACAACTGTAGCGTTCTCCTATCTCGCCATGATGGCTTCCCGTGTAGCTTAACCGTGGTAGCACTTGCTATGGCAAGTGCACCATGCAAGATGAGCTTTCGGTACCGTGTGCGTCAGTAGTGGAACTTCCACCTAGTTTCCATATCTTTGGTAGTCCTCGGGACTCCTTCGACGCTCTCTTATTTAGGATAACTAGCCATCCGGCAGTTTCCTTGTTGTTTTGACAGTATGTCATTTATCAGGGCATTCCTCTTTCTGAGGGAACCCCTTATTATTTTCTTATGTCTTAATCCTCGCTCCCGTTCCCACACATTTTGTCGTGGTTACTAAGTAATGATCCTCCTTTAGGTACTACATCGTAGTCCTATTCCGGTATTCAATTTGTACATGTCTTCATCGACGCCAGTGCTATGTCGGCCAGGTTTCGTAACCTTCTCATTGTATGGGGTTTGGAGTTCCCGTTTCTAACTGGACCTTCTAGTAATCCCAACTCTCATGCTTGATATTATCCCACTGTTAAGCTCACTCGGACCACTGTCCGGTAGTCATGTCGCTTATCCTTTCTTATCCATTGCACTCGTAGTGCTCTTCTTATCATTGGTATGGTGGGTTATTTCGACTGCGTAGCATGTCGACCCATGTTGCCGGTAATTACTGTCCTTTTACTGGTAAAATTCCATTGGTAGCGCCTGTTTCTCTGTTGCGCTCCATTAATAACCTCCAAGTTCTCCGTAACTGTTGTGCAACAAGATGTTTCTCGTATTGCTTATTGTTATCTAACTACCAGATCGGGTTTTCCCGAGTAAGAGAAGGCTTTCTTCTCTCTGGTGTTTGTTCCACGTATTCAGGGTGAGGCATGTGGAGGGCGGGTCTAGGTACTATGGATATCCGGTAAATACCGGGAAGTCCTAACTAACGCACCTCTCACTCTATCACTCAACCCTTAACCCATAACTCAAACTCAACCTCAATATTCACCTAAGTTCGGTATTTCTTGTCTTCAGAGCGTAACTACGCTCTGATACCACTTTTCATCATTGCCCTCTTAATGGGGTACCACTAATACCTCTAAACTTTCTTAGGGTTTCTTTTTTTTTTACAACTTGAGGGTCGACCGACCTTACCGACCGACCTTACCCAAGGTCGGTCCATTCCAAAACTTATTACCGTTTGAAAATTTTACCCCGACCAACCTTGCAAGTCCGGTCCCCAAGGTCGGTCCGTTCCCGAGAGTTTTTCCCCGTGGGAAATTTAAGCCCGGCCGAACTTGCCAAGTTCGGTCCCAAGTTCGGTCGATTCCAGAGACTCAATTCGTACACAAAATACAAGCCCGACCGAACTTGCAAGTCCGGTCCCCAAGTTCGGTCGATTCCAGAAACTCTTTCCGGTAGTGTAAACTGAGCTCGACCGACCTTGCAGGTCCGGTCCCTAAGGTCGGTCGGCTCCAGAACCTTATTTCTAAATTCCCATTTGACTCCAAACTTCTCCACAAGTTCCCTCATGTGTCCTAATACCATTTAGGCACTTAAACTCTCATTAGAACTCCCACCAAACACTCTAAAACAATTTCCAAAGATCTACTTACACATTCACTCAATTCTTTTAAAACTCCTAACACTTAGGACTTATTTCCTTACATTTCCAACTTGTAGCCTTACCAAAACTTCGACCAACCCAAGTATTCCCTCCTTAACAGTTTGAGCACTTCATAAACATCATCTTCCATCTTCAGTTCATTTACCAAAACTTCCTCAAGTCACCTTGCATATCCATACACCAATTCCTCTCTTTTCCAATTATTACTCATCATTCCTAAACTCTTGGACATACCTAAACATTTCTTCCCATCCTCTTAGCACCTTAACCTTGTTCTTCTTTACCTTGACCTTCCTACACCCTCCTTAGACATCTACATCTCTTTTACTCAATTTACTCACCATTCTCATGATCTTACACTCTTATACATTCCTAGTCAATTCCCTCGACAGTCGACAACATTCCTCTTCAACCTTCACTCCCATCACCTATGTCCACTCATTACCACCTAAACTAAAACCTTATTGTTCCACTACTAGCATCATCACTACCTACACAAGCTTCCCAAAACTTTCATTGATATATTCCCTAGTTCATACCTAAATCACCTTAAAGCATTATACACCTTCTCCTCCAAGTTTTGCACAAGTCTTACCATTCCTCTTACCATGACTTTGGTGTGTTCAATACACCCACCAATCCTCTAATTCTTCCTAGACACTCTAGGTCATTCTCATCCTCAAGAACTCCTTAGTTAACTCATTTCCACTCCAATTCCTTTTTATGATCCCAAGTGAATCCTAGGGCATCTTAACTCACCACTACCACTTAACACTTGTTTTCTACTCAAATTTCGCCATAGCTTCTCTAGTATATTATCATGCCTGAATGCATTGTTTTCCTCATTTAACCATCTCACACACATCAAGTTCTTTCTCATCATATTTTATCACCCAAACCAACTCATTCACAACAAAGTCAATATAATGCAATAATCTTAAATTGCATAGCACTAAGGCTCTTAAATGACATGGCTCTTAGGCCCTTAAATGACTTAAACTTAAACACTGAATTTCCCACGTATAAAAGCTTTCAACCTGCAAATACACCCATCAATCTCATAGTAGTTACAATGCTCTTAAAATCCATCTTAAACTTATATTACTAACTCCTTCCCATTGGCTCCTTAATTACAAGTTCATAAGCTTGTTTAAATTCTTTTTCCTAGGTTATATAACCCATTACATAATGTAAGCTTTAAGATACATTATTTCTTATCTAAATACCATCCCTTAAAACTTAAACCACCATTAGGTAAGCATTTTACCTTGTTTTTCTCAAGTTTCTCTCAACTTTCTCCTTAGGCTTCTTCCCTTGGAAATCTCGGCCACCATTTAAATTTCCCTTGCCAATCTAATCAAGATACCAGACCTCATGAGGCTAAACAAACACTAAAAACCTTAAGGAGTAAACCCTAGGTTATAAAAAATATGTTTTAAGGTATTACATTGATGCTTTACCTTGGATCTCAAGACAAGCTTGGATATGAATCAAGTAGGACCTCCTCTAGCCCTTGGAGAATAGAATCAAGCTAGAACAATGGATAAACAAGCTCCTGAGAAGGTAATTTTCGGTCATGAAGACGAAGTGATGGAACATGGTTTTTTCTTACATTTTCCTTACCTTGAATGAATGGAGAACCAATGGGCTCTTCAAACTTGATTTTCCTCCATCAATGGAGTTTTCTCTTGGCACCCAAATGGAGCTTTGCAGGATTTGAAAAGATAGAAAGCTAGAGCTTGAGCTAACTAAGAATAATATGTGTTTAGTTTTTGATTTGGAGCTAAAATGAGTAAGTTGTAGACAAGGTAAGGTGAGGCAAAAATGGAGCTTTTTCTCACGGTTTGAGAGGGTGAAGAAAATGAAGAAAACCGTGGAAGAAGAGAATGAAAGGAGAAGAGGAGAGAAGGTAAACTAAAGGTAAGATATTTCACTTTTTAAAAGCAAATAGTAAATTTCTCTCATTTCTGTTTTCTCTTCTTAAGTTGAATGACTCATGTGGTTACTCACCACCTAAAAACCAGCCACCCCCTTAATAATCAAGACATTTATGGTCTTGGTTGACCAATTAATTAGCTTATATTGACTTAATGCTAAACTAGCACTATTTGGTTACTATTCACAAATTAGTGCACATATTTCTGAAATTTTTGATTTCCCATTGATTTATACTTCCTAATGTGATGATAATTAGCACACATGTTGATTAAGATGTAATCATAGGCATTTAGCCACTCAAAACCCATTTCTAAGACAACTTCTCAAAAAG